>JASPKZ010001142.1:0-31550 GCA_030220185.1 Diploptera punctata
CACCCATCACTCTGAAATTGGAGGGTGAATTATTAACTCAAACACCATGAAGCAAAATATTTAGGAATAACTCTGGACGACACGAATTAACATGGAAAAAGAAAACACATGGAGAATATATGTACAAAGATAGAAACAAAGGTTACCATTATTAAAACGATTAGCAGGGAAAAAGTGGGGTTGCAACACACAAACCCTAAACACCTTCTACAACCAAATGTACATAAAACCTGTACTTCAATATTGTGAAGAAATCCTAGTAACTACTAAAGTGGAAAAACTTAATAAATTGCACAGAAGAACCAAATCCTCCTCCGCCTGAATAACAGGGAAAGCCGTTTAAAAAAACAACACCAATCACTGCCATGCAAATCTTAACAAATAACCCAAACATAAGCATCTGAAATTGAGAAAACAGGCAGTCACACAGCAATGAAAAATTTTTAAGGCTACCCCATAATAACTGGACCCAAAGAAAACCACAAGTATGTTTAAAATCTCAGCAAAGCTTCCTAAGCATGGTACAAGAAATCAAACAGAAATTGCAACTTCCACATTCAAAAGAAAATATTGCAGATGAGAAACAACCCTCTAGAATTTTTGGAAATCGAATATAACCTTCATTTAACAGAAGACATCAAGAAATTCTGAAACTCCTCTCCATATATTTTAAAACAAATGTCACCTTGGAAATGAATAAATCTAAGTATACCCAGCTCCTGAATGGATACATATTTTTACAGATGGCTCCAGCCTACCAAATGACGGTGGCACTGGGTGCTGGTGCAGTAGATGTCCACTTTTTTCCTTTTATCGTGAAACTAACACACAAATTCAACAAACTTTGATGGCGAAATTCTAAAGCAATTTTCTTAAGTTTACAAAATCTTTTATATCACAATCACGCATCCCAATTTACAAAAGTTGTAATTCTATGTGACTCCAAAGCAGCCATTCTTGCTATAAACACGAGACACAACACCCAAAAGCATCAAAATTATCGAATGTCACAAAATGATAAAACATTTATCCCGGTCTACATAAAAGTTGTACTTCAATGGATTCCGGCCCATTGTGGGGTGACAGGCAATGAAATAGCTGATTTTCTAGCCAAGAAGGGTAGCAAAATTGTTTCAAAAACCAACTTCTGCTCCAGTCTCCTTTCACTCTATCAAAAGAATTATCTCAAATAAATACATCAATAAACTTAGAGAAGAATACACCACTAAAACATCTGGAAAGGAATGGGAAAATCTACAAGCTTATGACATTACTACATTACAAAGAAAATCTGCAGTAGCAACATTCAGACTGCTAACGGGACATGACTGCTTGAATAAACACCTTCACAGAATTGGCATAACAGATTCACCTAAATGCCCTTTTTGCAATTTAAATGAAGATATGGAAAGAAACCATCTCCTCCGTTGTCCAGCTTTTGTAGAAGAGACCAGCCTTTCTGCTAAATATTGGAGTGCAAGAGAGCGAATGATTTCATTATCAAGTGCTCGACATTAGATACCAACCAACCAACCATAATTTAGTGTCTGAATTTATATTATGTTTTTCAGACCAAACATGAGCAGCAACTGCAGATTTTTCAATTTCTCCATTTTTAATATTTCTTATGTGTTCTTTGGTTCTAATTTTTAGGTTTCTTTTTGGTTTTTCCCTATATATATCTTTTCACAACCCATGCATTCAATTTGATATATTCCTGACTTTTTATTTTTATCAGTTTTTTTCATTTTTGTTGGTTTTTATTAGTTTATTTAAACTGTAGTTATTTTTTGGTGCTAATTTAATATTAAACTTCTCCAAATATACGTATAACTGTAGGCTTTCACGGCCGGCGTCTTGATCCCTATTAGGTTCGTCTTCCGGGCATATAGGCCGTGGTCCAGTCGTTCTATCTACTCGACGTTTCGTCTACTGCTGCTGGTACAGACATCTTCAGGAGATACTGCGTGAATCTCTGTGAACTCCTCAACAGTCGGCTGCAGACTGGCTGGTCGTTGGAAACTCCCTCCCTATTTATAGGCACGCCCCTGGTGGAGAGGAGGCGGTTTTACTGCGCGGTCCGTGTTGCGTGCTGTTTTGTCCAGGCTGTCGCTAGCAGAAGTCATAGGCTTCGTTGTCGTATTGTGCAGTGCCGGGATCCAGATTTTTGTTTTATCTTCATGGTTTCTTTCTTCTTTTTTGTTAAAGGGAATTTTTGGTGTTTATATATTTCAATGGCTTCTCTGTACAGTCTGGTGTAATAATGTGATGTTTGGGACAATCACCGTGTTTTTGTTTCTTCGAATCTTATTATATGTTCTTGGTTGGTTCATCCAGTGTTCCGCTACGGCTGATTTTTCCCTTTTGTTTTAGTCTGCAATGCCTCTTGTGTTCTTGCAATCTTGTGATAACCATTCTTTTTGCTGTGCCGATATAAACCTGTCCACAACTGCAAGGGATGCGATATATACCGGCAGTACTTAACGGATCTCTTGTGTCTTTTTGGCTGGGCGCAGTATATTGCTGATTTTTTGTGTTGTTGGTTGTAGGTTTGTAGATATGTTATATTTATTTAATATTCGACCAATTCTCTCCGTATTGTCTTGATATATGGTAGGTACACAACTTACCCTTAGCCTCCTCCTTGTTCCCCCGGCACTGCAACACATACGACAACGAAGCCTATGACTTCTGCTAGCGACAGCCTGGACAAAACAGCACGCAACACGGACCCGCGCAGAAAGAAAACCGCCTCTCCACCAGGGGCATGCCTATAAATAGGGAGGGAGTTTCCAACGACCAGCCAGTCTGCAGCCCGACTGTTGAGGAGTTCACAGAGAGCATGCAGTATCTCCTGAAGATGTCTACCGCAGCAGTAGACGAAACGTCGAGTAGAAGAACGACTGGACCACGGCCTATATGCCCGGAAGACGAACCTAATAGGGATTCTCAAATATATTTTGAAATTTATTATGTACCCAGGGGTGAATATGTGAATTTCCTATATTTTTTCCATAGGTGGTTCTTCTTTTTCAAGATTACTTCTGTTTATCATTTGTTGTTTTTTATACTTTTCTATCCGTGTTAGATGTACCATTTTTTTATCAAACCCATTTTCTCTTGCTACTTTGATTATGTTGTTTTTTCTCATGTTTTGAAATCTTCTTCGTTTAAGGGTAAGTTTACCAATCTATGAGTTAAACTATTAAATGCTGCTAATTTATGTCCAATTGGACTTGAACCCTGTTGATTGTTATAAAATTTTCCGTATGAGTGTTCGTTTCCTATGAATCCTGAATTCAATTTTTCTTTTTTCTTCGTTTCTGACCAATTTAAGATCCAAAAAAAGTATTGTTTAATTGTCTTCTATTTCTTTGGTGAATTTAATGTTTGTACTCTGTAAATTTAATAGTTTTAGGAAAATCTTCTACATTAAATTAATATTAAGAAGCTAAAGCTGTTACAATAGATACAAATAAGTATATTAAAGTACACTACTAAATTATTGTAATCAAATGGTAAAGAGAAAAATTTATGCCTGAACCGGGAATCGAATCCCGAACCTTCAGCTTTCCGTGCTGATGCTCTAACCATGAAGCTAATCCAGGCTTCCTTCCCATCCAAGCATAAATCCTTCCTTTACCTTACTGTCTTGGTCCCACATTCAAATGCTATGAAAATCATCATTCACAAATACACAATGAATGGCTTCCTACCTGAAGAAGACATGAAGGGACTGCCACATAGCTATAGCATTATTTATTAAATTAATATTAAGAAGCTAAAGCTGTTACTATGATTGAAATAAGTATATTAAAGTACACTACTAAATTATTGTAATCAAATGGTAAAGAGAAAAATTTATGCCTGAACCGGGAATCGAACCCCGAACCTTCAGCTTTCCATGCTGATGCTCTAACCATTGAGCCCCTTCATGTCTTCTTCAGGTAGAAGCCATTCATTGTGTATTTGTGAATGATGATTCATAGCATTTGAATGTGGGACCAAGACAGTAAGGTAAAGGAAGGATTTATGCTTGGATGGGAAGGAAGCCTGGATTAGCTCAATGGTTAGAGCATCAGCACGGAAAGCTGAAGGTTCGGGGTTCGATTCCCGGTTCAGGCATAAATTTTTCTCTTTACCATTTGATTACAATCTTCTACATGTTTTTCTTTAACAATACAAATTATATCATCAACATATCTACTCCAAAATTTAAACATTGTGGGATGTGCTTTAGTGATTTTACATTCAAAATCGCTCATAAATAAATTTGCCAGGAAAGGTGATAATGGGTTTCCCATTGAGAGCCCTGATTTTTGTCTATAGAAACTCCCATTGAATGTAAAAAACATTTGGTCAATGCATAACTCAGTTAATTTCAAATAATCTTCTTTGATCTCTCTGTCTATGTTGTTTTTTCTTAACCAATTGTTCAATATCTCCAAAGTTTTTTGTTTTGGTACATTTGTGAATAGTGAAACTACATCAAACGAAACCAACCTATCTGTGGGTTCAATTTTCACTTTTTCTAATTTCTTAACTAATTCCAATGAATTTTCAATCTGCAGACTTTCAAAATTATTAATTCTTTTAAATTGATTATTCAGCCATTTCGAAATTTTGTAGGTTGGTGATCCAATATTGTTAATTATTGGCCTCATTTGGTTTCCAGGTTTGTGAATTTTTGGAAGTCCATGTATATTAGGGTTTCTTGGGTTGCTTACTTTTAATTGAAATGTTTCTTTCTTGGATAGAATTTTAACATTTTTAAAACAGTTTTCCACTTTTTTTATGGTTTTTGGTAGGGGGTCATTCTTAATTTTTTCATACTCTTTTTCTTTCAAAAGTTCTTCCATTCTATTTTGATAATCTTCTTTGTCCAGAATTATAATTTGGTTACCCTTATCTGATTTTGTATATACAACATTTTTGTTATTTATTTCTTTGAGTGTTTTTAAATTTTCCTTACAAACTGGGTTTTTATTTGTATTCTTTATTTTTATTCAACATTTCTTCACATTTTTTTCTGATGATTACTTTTTCTTCTGTAACTAACTCTTCTATTGAATTTTCAATGTCTACTATGTATTCTTCTATTCTATTGGAATAATCTATTGCTGTTTTTATACCGTTTTCTAACAATTTTGTCTCTTTTAGGTTAAAGGTTGCCTTTGAAAAATTTTTAACATAATTTCTGGTGGATTCTGATTTTTCTTCATTTCTGGTTTTATTCTGATGTTTGATTTTATTTGATGTATTCTTCTTTTCCTTTGATTTAGTTAACAAATTATTTATCTTTGTCTTTTGTTTCTCAATTTTCTTTTTCATGGTTATGTTCAAAAAAGTGAAAAATTTATTTTCTAGGTTTTCCCACATGATGTTTCCTAATATTTTAGACAATTTGATATGTAACAAATAAATTTCAATATCCAGATTACTGATTATTTCAAAGTGTTTATTCTTTTCTAGTTTTAGTAATTTGTTCTCCAAAATTTGTTGTTGTTTGCTGTTATTGTTATGCTTGACGGTTTTTCTAATGAACATGGGAACCAATTCTAATTTTAGACATTGGTTGATGAATTTAATGTCCGCTAATCTTTTAAATTTCTTCTCTCTTAACATAACCACGAAAAAGAAAATTGAGAAACAAAAGACCAAGATAAATAATTTGTTAACTAAATCAAAGGAAAAGAAGAATACATCAAATAAAATCAAACATCAGAATAAAACCAGAAATGAAGAAAAATCAGAATCCACCAGAAATTATGTTAAAAATTTTTCAAAGGCAACCTTTAACCTAAAAGAGACAAAATTGTTAGAAAACGGTCTAAAAACAGCTATAGATTATTCCAATATAATAGAAGAATACATAGTGGACATTGAAAATTCAATAGAAGGGTTAGTTACGAGAAGAAAAAATAATCATCAGAAAAAAATGTGAAGAAATTTTGAATAAAATAAAGAATACAAATAAAAACCCAGTTTGTAAGGAGAATTTAAAAACACTCAAAGAAATAAATAACAAAAATGTTGTATATACAAAATCAGATAAGGGTAACCAAATTATAATTCTGGACAAAGAAGATTATCAAAAATAGAATGAAGAACTTTTGAAAGAAAAAGAGTATGAAAAAATTAAGAATGACCCCCTACCAAAAACCCATAAAAAAGGATGGAAAAACTGTTTTAAAAATGTTAAAATTCTATCCAAGAAAGAAACATTTCAATTAAAAGTAAGCAACCCAAGAAACCCTAATATACATGGACTTCCAAAAATGCACAAACCTGGAAACCAAATGAGGCCAATAATTAACAATATTGGATCACCAACCTACAAAATTTCGAAATGGCTGAATAATCAATTTAAAAGAATTAATAATTTTGAAAGTCTGCAGATTGAAAATTCATTGGAATTAGTTAAGAAATTAGAAAAAAGTGGAAAATTGAACCCACAGATAGGTTGGTTTCGTTTGATGTAGTTTCACTATTCACAAATGTACCGAAACAAAAAACTTTGGAGATATTGAACAATTGGTTAAGAAAAAACAACATAGACAGAGAGATCAAAGAAGATTATTTGAAATTAAACTGAGTTATGCATTGACCAAATGTTTTTTACATTCAATGGGAGTTTCTATAGACAAAAATCAGGGCTCTCAATGGGAAACCCATTATCACCTTTCCTGGCAAATTTATTTATGAGCGATTTTGAATGTAAAATCACTAAAGCACATCCCACAATGTTTTAAATTTTGGAGTAGATATGTTTGATGATATAATTTGTATTGTTAAAGAAAAACATGTAGAAGATTCCCTAAAACTATTAAATTTACAGAGTACAAACATTAAATTCACAAAAGAAATAGAAGACAATAAACAAATACCTTTTTTGGATCTTAAATTGGTCAGAAACGAAGAAAAAGAAAAGAAAAATTGAATTCAGGATTCATAGGAAAGAAACTCATACGGAAATTTTTATAAAATCAACAGGGTTCAATCCAATTGGACATAAATTAGCAGCATTTAATAGTTTAACTCATAGATTGGTAAACTTACCCTTAAACGAAGAAGATTTCAAACATGAGAAAAAACACATAATCAAAGTAGCAAGAGAAAATGGGTTTGATGAAAAAATGGTACATAAAAGGATAGAAAAGTATAAAAAACAAAAATGATAAACAGAAGTAATCTTGAAAAAGAAGAACCACCTATGAAAAAATATAGGAAATTCACATATCACCCCTTGGTACATAATAAATTTCAAAATATATTTGAGAAGTTTAATATTAAATCAGCACCAAAAAATAACTACAGTTTAACCCGTCAGCGTGGAGTAACGTGACGTGTATGCAAGTTGAATTCTTCACCGAATGTGGAACGACGTGACATGTACACTAGCTACACGCACTGCTTTAAACTGTAATTATGACCTTTGTGTTTACATTAACTATTTACAGTTTATACAAATTTTATGTAGAGACTTCAAAGTTTATATTAGTGCATATATTAACTGATTACGGCCCTCAGTAACAAGTTAAAATAATTTTATATTTGCATTTATTCTTGCGGCCTCTGACATTTTTCTTAAATTTATAACTTGATAAAGGATTTCTTATAAAACTAAATTCGCCTTTTTTTGTAGATTAGCTTGTCTATCAAATTGAATTTATTTTCAAATCTCTTCATTTTTAATAATAATGTCGCAAAATTCAGTATATATAAAGACTCAACAAAGTTATTTCCGATTTACGTTACAGTACAGGACCACTACAGTAAATTTCAGATATATATATATATATATATATATTTCAAATGATGATATCCTTACATTATGGAAAGGTAGTTAGTCTACAATTCACTCAGTATTTAAAAGGTAAAGTGGTCCACTACAGACCTTAGAAGGTTCTTGGGATATTAGGAGGTTAAGGCTCCCACTTTTCTAAACTATCGGTACTTGATGTAAGCCGAGTACTTATTTCTGTCTGACGGCCCATAACAAGCATCTGGTACTCATTTCAGTTAGAGGCTGAGTCAACCCCGGGTTCACGGTGCCGCCTGAAGGTTTGGTTCAGTTTAAAAATCCTGATCCACCGGGACTCAAACCCTCGATCTTCCAGCTTGTAGCATGTTGATCTTTTAAGTCCACACCTCCGGCGAAATTATTATAGTCATATTTCATCAATTGGTTTCGGTTTGGAAACCAGAAGAAAGACATTGAAATTTAGGGTTGATGAAGGTCTTAGTACAACAGGTCTGATGTGTAGAAAGTCCATTTTTTGAAGGCACACGACCTAAAATAATGTTTCAAAATGTTAGAAAGACACATTTGGAGAAGGCCTACAAGAAAGAAGGTCAGCGCATAGAAGCAATGTGTTTGTAATAAACATGAACAAAGTAAACACAAGGGGAAAAAAATGTCAAACGGCTGGTTTACATTTTGAAGATTTATCACACCAATTTTTGAAGTTCATACTTTTTTTTTTTCAAGACCCTTTTCTTTGTGTAAATATTTCGTTTTGTTGTTAGGTAAAGCCGGTTCTCTGAATTCTTCAAAGAATCCCTAGTGCAATACACTGTGTCACTTATGTGAGAAATTTACAAAAAGGACCTATTTCAACTGTGGCACAACAACCATAAATAAGTCTGCAAAAAATGCAGAGATGTTACGTGAGAACCGTAACAAATTTAATTAATTAAATATTATATTAAGGGTTCACCATAAACGAATTGCAAAAACATTTAAATTACTGAAGATATATCAATTTAAATGCGTTATTGGAATACTGGCACTGAACGGCTGAGTTTAAATACCGGTGAACTTCCTCCCGCATCAGAGTATTCTCGGCCATTTAAATCCATCCGCTCTGAAGGGTTAAATAAACTAATAAAAACCAACAAAAATGAAAAAACTGATAAAAATAAAAAGTCAGGAATATATCAAATTGAATGCATGGGTTGTGAAAATATATATATAGGGAAAACAAAAAGAAACCTAAAAATTAGAACCAAAGAACACATAAGAAATATTAAAAATGGAGAAATTGAAAAATCTGCAGTTGTTGCTCATGTTTGGTCTGAAAAACATAATATAAATTCAGACACTAAATTATTAAAACAGTTAGAAAATACAAAAGAGCTGACTATTTGGGAAAAAAAATTATATTCAGAAGAACAGAAACAGAGTTATGAATTTTGATATTCCGATGGAAGGTGACCTTGTTTGGAGGTTCTTTGGCCAACCACAGGATGGAGCTGACATCAACATCTAGGTGGTGCAACATAATGCAACATAAATAAAACCAGTCTGGGAAAGCTGACGATAAAACAGAATTTTTTTTAAACATGTCCAAGAACAAATCAACATTAATATTGAGGTAAGATGTCCAGACCAAAAATAATATAATTAAAATAACCTCAAAATATAACTTCCTAAAATTAAATATTTCTAAGGTGTTCCTTCAATCTTGTATTTAAATTCCTTTTTTCCCTATGTATATCTTTTCACAATCTTTACGTTCAATTTGATAAATTCCTAATTTCTTATGATCTTCAATCTTTTCATTTTTGTTGGTTTTGATTAATTTATTCAAACTTTAATCATTATTTGGTGCTAATTTAATGTTAAATTTTTTGAAAATTTTATGAAACTTGTTAAATACTAAAGGTGGTATGTAAATTTCTTGAATTTTTTACCAATTTCTTTGTCTGCTGAAGAGTACTTTCAATTTTTACTTTTTTGTTTCTTGAATTTATTTATTTTCTTGTGAATCATCTTTTCTTGAAATCCATTATCTTTTGCAATTTTTATAATGTGTTTTTTTCTCTTTCTTGAAATTTTCTTTCCTCATGGGAACGTTCACTAGTCTGTGTGTTAAACTATTAAATACTGCCTGTTTATGCACAATATGGATAAATCCTGTTGCTTTAATATAATTATCAATGTGAGTTTCTTTTCCATAGATTCCAAATTTTCTTCTTTTTTTTTCTTCATTCCTGATCAATTTAAAGTCTAAAAATTATATTTCTTGGTTATTTTCCACTTCCATAGTAAATTTAATTGTTTTATTGTTTATATCAGGAATATATCAAATTGAATGTAAAGATTATGGCATTTCATGGGAAGGACCCCATACAAAGTAAAATCTGTCTCCAGAATAAAATTTTAGAGAGATCTAATCAATTTAAATATCTTGGATATTATCTCTCTATCTGGGATGAAAAGGATATCCCTGAAAAAGTTACTAGTTATAATAAAAGTTTAGGAATTATTAATCAAGTTATGAAACCATCCCTTGTACAAAAAAACACCAGATTACGTTTATATAACACTTTGGCTAGACCAGTGTTGACCTATGGTAGTGAAGCATGGACACTAGAAAAACAACATGAAAGCAGAATAATGGCTTGTGAAATGAGATTCATGCGCAGAACAGCGGGTTACACCAGATGGGATCGGAAAAGGAACACCGATATCTTAAAAGAATTGAAGACTACGCCAATTTTGGAATATATTAAACAGTACCAACTAAATTGGAAACACCATCTTGAAAGAATGAGTTCAAATCGGATCCCCAAAGCTGTTTATAATTATATACCAAGAGGACGAAGATCACTGGCCCGTCCTATGAAACGCTGGAGGGAAAATTTTCTATAGGATCGTAACAGGCCTTGGCCTAATACTTGGAAGGAAGAAGAAGAAGAAGAAGAATGTAAAAAGATATACATAGGGAAAACAAAAGGGAACTTAAATACAAGATTGAAGGAACACCTTAGAAATGTTAAGAATCGAGAAATAGAACAATCTGCAATAGCTGCACATGCTTGGTCAGAAAAGCACAGAATTGAAACCAAGGCAAAATTACTTAAAGAGCTGGAAAAATCAAAGGAACTCATAATTTGGGAGAAAATTTACATATGCAAGAATAAAAGAAAACTATGAATTTTGAAATACCTGGTGAAAATGAGAGGGGATTGATTTGGAACTTCATCGATCAGCCAACAGAGATCACAGAAATCAATTTACAAGAAGGACAGGATGGCAGTTGTGACCGTGGTGTTGCATCGATAATGTCACAGATTCAGTGACGAAACTCGAGTCTGCATAAAAGTTAAGAAATATGAGGCGAGTCAAAATACACCTAAAATTTAATTAAAATAAACCTCATACCTATATAAATTAATAATGTCCTGATATATCTGTTTGAATTCTGACCAGACATTGACTATTCTCCATTATTGCCTTAAGCAACCTAATCATTTTCTCCGATATATTAAATTGCTATATACAGTCGGAACAGGCAACTCTTGCCTAAACCAGGAAGTGAAGAAGCTATATACAGTTCTTTCCTATTGATACTGTCATATGCTGATCTATAATCAATAAATAAATAATGGATTTCTATTTCATATTCCTTTTTTTTTTTTTTCCAGAATCTGTCTTATTATAAATATCTGATCAATTGTACTTTTTCCTTGACGAAATGTACATTGATAAGTTCCAGTTATTTTTTCTGCATTTGGTAATAGTCTTAAATATAACATTTTAGAAAATATCTCAGGGGTCACCACCTAGGGAATATGTGGATGGCGACCACAAGGTGCCCAAGCTGAGCAAAATTATTACTTCCACTTACTTGTGTTTTGCTCCTTCTTTCGCTTCTTATATCTAAATTGGTATTTATTCCTTTCCATGTACCAATTTCCTCTTTCAACTTTCCTATCCAGTCTCCCTTGACTGAACTCTTGTTTTCTTCGAACCTGATGGTATTAGAGTATTCGAGGCCTAGGGGATCTCTTCATTTCTTTTCTCCTAAACATTTCCAAAAAAACAAGTGTAATGTAGTTGACCTCCGCTGGTAATACTAGCAGGTGCACTCTGGGTCATGCAAAATGAACTACAAAAGATGTTCAATATGCTTCCCAAAGCAAAAGACTCCGGAGTAAAAGTCCCCCATTTGGATCTCCGGGAGGGGACTGTTTTGGGAGAAAAGACAAATAACATCAAGGTTTTACAATGGAATGCAGGTGGAATGTCCCAATCAAAAATAATATTGGGAAGCCCGCAAGAGCTTCAGAACATTTGAATAATACTACTACTACTACATTTTAGAAAATAATTTGTAAATTGTATTCAGTAGTGTTATTGCTCTTATGATTTTGACAAAGCATTTTTGAAAACAAAAGTAGTCTACTAGTCTTGCATTTTCCTCCCCTTAGCTCTGATTTGATTTCCAAAATAGAAAAGTTAGGAGGTTTCTTCATGATGGTATTGATTTAAATAACAAAAGTTAAATTTGCATAGTTTTCATAGCGATGTGAGGGACACGAGCAGTTCATCAGAGGACGAGGGCGCAGGAATCAGCAGCACTCCAGGGAATGATGAGTGCTGTATGCTGCTACGAGTACCACCACCATCTCCAGTATTGCCAAAGCGAGATCATCAGAAAACAATTAAGGTATGCTCTATAAAATTAAAATTTGTTCTTCTAATACTATGTCAAAAATATGTTAGGTTTTTAATTTTTTTTATAGTAGCTCTAATTACAATATGGTTAACATATTGTAAATTCACAGTAGATTATGTCTACTGCTGTGTGAATGTGGAACCAGTAGAGTAAAGGTAAAGGAAGGATTTCTGCTTGGATGGGAAGGATTTCTGCTTGGATGGGAATGAAGCCTGGATTAGCTCTGTGGTCTGAGCATTAGCACGGAAAGCTAAAGGTTGGGGGTTCGATTCCCGGTCCAGGCAAAAAAATTTTCTCTCTACCATTGATTTACAATAATTTAATTGTGTTTATTAATTTACTTATTTCTATCATAGTAATAGCTTTAGCTTCTCAATATTAATTTAATAAATAATGCTATAGCCAGAGATAACCCACTATAGAGATGACCAGCAGCAATGTTATTCAGTGATGTCTAGACTCCAGAGACCTCAAGCGTTGGCAGAAAAAACTAGTCGATTACAGCTTACTGTATTTATTGACGGAGCAATTTGCGCCATCTATCGACATAAGTATAATTAGTTAGTGTTGATCCTGGTGGCTCAGTTGTCATTTAAGGTGTTAACAATACCACCTCAAATAATTTATAAAACAATAATGAATCAGATTTTACACCTCACCTTATATTTTTGTAAAACTCAGGACCGATTGCAAAGCAATCTCACCTTCCAAACCGGTCCAGACTTTTACAAAAATATGAGGTGAGCTGTAAAATCTCATTCATTTAATTTTTTGTTAAATCTGTGTTACTTCCTAAATATATTCATTCGTAAAATTCTTCTCAACTTCCAACACTATTTTGTATTTAGCCAATGCAATTCTGAATGTATTCCAAACAAATTCAGGTGTACATTTTTCTCTTGAAATAAAATCTTAGGAAACTGGAAGAATATTTTCAAGCCTTGTATTTAAAGTATTCATACCAATTAATTCTTCAACATTCTTTTAGAAATAACATTTTCTTAGAATAAACAAAAACAGATTGTCAAGGAAAGGTCCAAATAAAAACAAGGAGAGATATAATTTAATATTTATTTATTATAGACATATATACATAGCTAACAGATAGTTCACTAATAAAGGTATTTCAGTAATTATGAAGAATTAACACATAGAGATGGTATGCAGTTTTTTTTTTTTTCAATTAGGCCAACTTTAACAAGAACTGAGACCAAAGCTCAAAAAAAAATATTTTATACAAACAAGCATTGCATTGGATTTAAAGGAAGGAGAGGGGAGAAAATACACACACATGTGTGTTTATATACTATATCATCATTGAGCATTCAAAGATTTAGGCTATCATTTGCCTGTTGTGCCCTCAGAATTTGTCAGTCACATCAATGCCTGTCACAATCTTCTTTTACCATTTGGAATTTATTGCATGTTCAAATTACTTTTTATATTTTATTTAGATGTACACTTTAACCCTTTGCCCCGCTCAATGATTTCTACTAGTTAGCTGTGGAGAGACATATTCATTTTGGGGTATTTAAATTTTAAATGGCTTCTCGACTATTTTAATTGAAGAGTGGCATATGTAGAATAATTCTTTGAAAATAATGTGAAACAAATTACATCAGAATCTGGTTTTGTAATTACGAATTTCTTCATGAAATAATTAAGCAAATATGTAAAGATACTATATATATATAATAATCTTAAATCAACATCTTATGGAGATGGTATTGTTTACAATATCCATAACATATATTTTTAAAATCAATATATTAAGAAACCGTATTAATTAGGCAATTTCTAAATTTTAAATTCCAGTTGAAAGTATTATGCCAATGTTTAAAAAAATAACATATATTGAATAAATAAAACAATGTACACACAGAGAAAGTAGTATCATTGATTACATAAGCAATTCCAATGTTTGAATACGGATAAATTATATTTGTTGAAATTTATTAAATTTACTTACTACTTTATTTGCCAATTGATTTTCTTATTACTCTCTCTCTATATAGGCCTATATTTTATATCTGAAGAAAAAATTCCCCCATATGCCGTGATAATTTTAATATAATATACCGACAAATTACGAGTTTTATACTTTTAAAAATAATTTATTATAATTTTGGTCTCCCATTAAATTTTTCGCAGTAATTACCGAATTTGAATATTTTTTTAAACTCGCTAATAGCTAAATTATTAAGTATTTAATTTAGTAAGAGTACTCACCATTTTCGTGTCTAGCTGTTCTTCTCAATTGCATAATATACAATATTTATTGTTATATTCATATGGTCACACATATATCACTATGGGCCCTACTTAAAAATCACTCTACCTAAATTAAAATTTAAAATCTTTAAATTAACACTAAATTTTAATTTGCACTCCTCTCTCACTGTGATATAAATTTATAAGACCTCTTACTATCAGCCGTAACATATTTACTGTATGATATTTAGTGCGTGGCGCACTTTCAATAATATTTCGTAATATTCTTCCCATAACATCACTCAAATGGAGATACTGCGATGTTATTCGAATCGCTTAAGAGTCATTGCTTGTCTTACAATAGGACATACACAAATATCATCAAAAAATAGTATCTAATTAATGTAAATTTACTATAACTCAAAATAGATATAAGATGGTATCCGTGAATATATTCAATAGTCTTGAAGACGGTATAGAGTATTTTCTTGTTTCAAAATTTAAAAATAAATAAATCAGCATTGACTTTAAATCCTCTTTATACTGTCCATGAATATATCAGCATTGATTGGTTGAAAACACCACATTAATTACGTACTAATTGAAGTCATACATTGTACTATGTTTCTGACAATAAAAATATCTATCAAAAGTATTAAAATTCCAACTTAAGCTTTAATTTCATTTAGATATGTTTCCACCCATTTTAGTTTTATTTATTTGTTTCCTCTCAATTTTCGCGGCATATTATTTTCTTCTGAAATCAGGACATTGAAATTACTGTCTATTGGCCTGAATAGTGGGAAAAAAATCTTTCGTTTGTTCCAGCCTCCAAACTATGTACAACATAAGTAAACGATAACAAGTTGTTTCTTTTTAATTCTGAGGACCAATTTTATTAAAAGAGTAATAATATTCTTTCCTTGGTTATCTCTAGGCTCGGCAGTTGACGCTTGGAAATCTTGTTCACAGTCACACGCTTGCTCTATATAACAGTCTTGCGCTAAGCTACCCCTCTACTTAGCGTTCCAACCATCACTTTAATAATCAATTTATTCATCAATCGCGGCCACAATGTCTTCACTGCACAGTGGATTGAAACTAGAAATAGTTTTCCTAAGACCTGAATTTTTGCTTTTGTTAACAATGGTTACAGATGAACTGATAGAGGTTTTCAAAAAAGGGTTCGGTACACAAAGAAAATACCGTTAAGAAATTTACAAAAATGTACAAAGCAAGCCTTGTTGCCACTTTTAATGCATTCCACAGATACCAAACTATGGCAAAAATAATAAAATTTTCCAAGAAAATAAATACAAGTAGAAATACAGCCCTATTACAGTCTACTACGCTTTGGTACGTTATGCGGGGCAGCGACAAAGCACATTCAGTACGTTTTACTACGCTATATGGGGCAAAGGGTTAAAAAAAGGGAGAGAGAGAATTAAGTCACAAATATACCCAAGAACTGAGATTCCGAACCTCACATGCCCAACCTCTGCAAACGAAGGTTCAACAGATTATATCATTAAATTCTACTTGTCATCTACAATTATCTTTGTAACATGAAAAACTTGAAGTAATATGTATATTTAGATATTTTGTTTATTAAATAAAATGTCCCCAAATATTTTACAATTTTAATACGTGTTAAAATACTTATCTGAAAAACATCTAAGGGGTTTGAATCCTTAGTGACAGGTTTTTTGGTCAGAAACTTTGGCTCAGAGCCATCGCAACACACTACTGGTCCTAAAATTCCGTATTTATAGTCGCATGGTAAGTTTTCCTGGCATGTTTATATTACGTACTTAGACTTACATTTGATTAATTTAGGAACTGAGCTATTTTAATTTTCTATTATTTATTTATTGTAGAATCACTTTTTTTTATTTCAATGTTTAAAGAAGTAAAGTACCATAGCTTTTTTATTGCCAAAGTTCAGGCATAAATTAATTCAGACTATTGTTTTAAATACATAGCCATGTAAATAATAAAAAAAAAATATGCGAAAAGTAAAGATTCATCTGGGATTGAACACATACTAAAAAATAGTTTCTTCATAATTACTGGCATTATACTATCTTACCCTAAGATAATATGAATAAAAGGATCTATTAAATTTCGAACATGCAATACAAAAAATTTTACCATACACCACATGCATGCACATGCAGTTACAGTATGGAATCACAGGATGCACCCAACATATACAGAATTTTGGAACATGCGTTCCACCACAGGAGATACATCCCAAACATGTGTGTGACAAAATAGCCCCAATATTGAAGTCTTAAACTTCAAAAGCTAACCAAAATACAAATATGCACTCTAACTAGATTGAAGTGTTAAACTTAAAAACCTAACCAAAATAAATTGCTCACTAACTAAATTTATTCTAAGTTGGAGTTTGATCATATTTAGCAAAAATTGATCGGCAGACCCTTTCCAAGAACTAATGGAAGACATTTGAGAAGTTCATTCTGTAGTTTAATTAGTTATTAGTGTGTTTATTGTAATTAGTAGGGCTAAGATTTTTATGTATAGATATATTTTTTGGTAAGATTGATATGTTTCTTAAATATATATAAATGCTTTTTATACAAAAAACCTGAGGGAAGAGGAGGCAGAGGAAGACCTAAAACCTCCTGGAGTCAGTGAATATATTTATACATGAAGGAGAAACATCTACGACCATGAGATTGGATGGACTGACAAAACTGGCTATTGGGAATCGGACAATGTCAAAGATATTAATCAACCAATGATCTATCTATTTACAAAAAACTAACTGAATTACATACTTCAGTTTGCTTCTCATTTGCATTTTATTCTTAAATAAACTGATTTACTAATTGATTTTACAACTGAAATTATTAGATAATTATAATATTACTGTATTAGGTCATTTTTTATATTGCAGTGCCTATTTTTGAAAAATTTAGGTCATAACTAATTTTTTGTCATAAAAATCCCAGCCCTAGTAATTAGTATGTAGTAATTTATAAAGTGATTGTAATGAGCCACTTGCATACAGGACAGTTGCATATCTGAAGAAAAAAAATGTACGTGCAAAATAATAATTTAACAGACACTTCATAGCACTTTGAACTATTATATTATGTTTACTTACTTACTTACTTACTTACTCACTGGCACTATCGAACCCGTAGGTTCATGGCCGCACGGACATAAGCTCTCCATATATCCCTATCCTGAGCTAATGCTTTCCAATCATTCCCTGTATAATCTACTTCCCTCAAATCATAGTTAATGTTGTTCTCCCACCTCATTCTTGGTCTACCAACTGGGCGTTTTCCTTCTGGCTTTCCTACAAGAAGTTTCCATGCACGTCTTTCATTCCCCATACGCGCAACATGTCCTGCCCATCGCAGTCTATGGGACTTAACTGTTCTTATTATATCTGGCTTCCTATAAAGACCATGTAGTTCATTGTTATGTAGTCTTCTCCATTCCTGTCTGTTCATCTCTCTTTGGTCCAAAAATTTTCCTAAGAACTTTATTCTCAAATACTCGTAATCTCCTTTCCTCCCTTAAAGTAAGAGTCCATGTTTCGCACCCATATAATATAACTGGTAGAATAATAGTTTTATATATTTTCAGCTTAACGTTTTTTGAAAGGAGTTGGGACATCAAAAGTCTCTGCAATGCATAATAGCATGCATTTCCAGAATTGAGCCTATGTTTAATTTCTTTGTGCATCTCATTCCTATTTGTGATTATTGTTCCTAGGTATTTGAATTCAGCCAATTCCTCAAAATTTCCCTCATTTGTTATTAGCTGTCCATTTCCATTATATAATGTATTTCTACGTGTGACCATATATTTAGTTTTACTGATATTTACTTCCAGTCCTAATTTCTTAGTGTTACTCAATAGTGTGTGCGTGTTGGCCTTTAGTATCTCCTCGCTATCGGCCAGTAGTACTACATCATCAGCATAAACTAACAGCTTATTAATACCATTGAGTTGTAAGCCTTCCTCATTCTCTAAAGATTTAATGGCATGCTCTAGTACAAAATTAAATAGTATAGGAGATAGTGCATCTCCTTGCTTCAACCCATTCTCGATTTCAAAAGTGTCTGAAAATTGTTTGCCTACACGCACCCTACTCGTTGAGCCATTTAGACACATTCGTATAAGTCTAACTAACTTTTTAGGAATTCCGAACTCCAGCAGAATACTATATAACTTCTCCCTCTTAATTGAATCATATGCTTTTTTGAAGTCTACATATAGTTGATGTGCAGTACCATTATATTCCCATTTCTTTTCTAAAATCTGTCTTATACTAAAAATCTGATCTGTTGTAGACCTGTTTCTTCTAAATGCACATTGATGATCTCCTAGAATGTCATCAATATAGGGAGTAAGTCTGCTTACTAATATATTTGTTAGAATTTTGTACGAAGTTGAAAGTAATGAGATGCCCCTATAGTTGTTGCAATCAGTTTTATCTCCTTTCTTATAAATTGGTACGATAATTGATTCCTTCCATTCATCTGGAAGAGCTTCTTTTTCCCAAATCATACTAAGCAACCAGCGTATCTTGTCCATCAATTTTTCTCCCCCTGATTTTATCAGTTCTGCTGGGATCTCATCTGAACCTGATGCTTTATACATCTTCAATTTTTCAATTGCCATTTCAACCTCTAATGCACTTGGCTCTGCGACTAGCATTTCTGCTGTCTGTATCTTATCCTCCTCAATGTCCTGTTCTGTATGTACATTTAATAGCTGATTAAAATAACTTTTCCATCTATTTAATATACTCTTGGAATCTGCAATCATATCCCCATTTTCATTCCGAATTATGTTTGTTCTAGCCTGAAACCCTTTCTTCTCTATACTAATTCCCTGATATAATTCTCTAATGTTCCTATTTTTTGCATTCATTTCAAGGCCATTAATCTTCTCTCTCAAATATTCCCTCTTCTTACTCTTTAGTAATTTGGTGGTTTCCCGTCTAACACTACCCAATTGCTCTAAATTTACCTCATTTGGCTCGTGTAACCATTTCATTTTTGCTAGCTTTCTTTTCTTTACAATGTCGGCACATTCCTCATCAAACCATTTCTTGTTTTGCCTCTTTTTTAAACAACCAATGCTTTCTGATGCTGACAATTTAATAGTATCTCTTATAGCCTCCCATTCTTTATTTATATCAGTTTCTTCTTCGTTTGCCACATTGTCATCTGAAGATTCCAGTACTTCAAATCTATTAGCAATTTTGATTTGGTATTCTTGCCGCATTTCATCATTTTTCAAGTTTTTTAATTCATATTTTATAGAATCATCTTTAGCGTTTGTTCCTCTCATAAGCGATAGCCGTTGTCTGATTTTCACCTTGACCAGATGATGATCTGAATTGCAGTCTGTCCCTCTAACTGATCTAATATCAATGATGCTACTGTGCCAGCGTTTATCCACTAATACATGATCTATCTGGTTCCGAGTTTCTCCATCTGGGGACGTCCAGGTGTATTTATGAATATCCTTATGCTGAAATGTTGTGCTCTTAACAATGAGATTCTTTGATGTGGCAAATGTGACTAATCTAACCCCGTTGTCGTTACTATATTCATGAAGACTGAATTTGCCTATTGTTGGTTTGAATATATCTTCCCGCCCCACTTTTGCATTTAAATCTCCTAAGACAATTTTCATATGATATCGTGAAAGGCTATCAAATAAGCATTCTAATTCTTCATAGAACTCATCCTTGATCTTGTCATCTTTATCTTCTGTGGGGGCATGTACATTTACAATTATAAAATCATGTCGTTTACCCTTTAGAATTATGTATGATATCCTATCACTAACAAACTTAATATCTCGGATAGCGGATAGGATCCTCCTTCTGACTAAAAAACCGTTCCAAATGCAGGTCTTTCTGCACCCCCATAGTATAATGCAAAGCTTCCTGATTCCTGACTACCTTCTCCTGGCCACCTAACTTCCTGTAAAGCGACTATATCCAAGGGCGATTTATCCAATTCCCGCGTTAATATCTCTAGTGCCCCGCTATTGTATAAAGTCCTAACATTCCATGTTCCTAGGAACATGTCCCTGTGTTTGAGCCTTTGGCATGGGTTCCCTGAAGTAGTCCCCGCCCGGAGAACCGAATGGGGGACTATTTGACCTCCGGAAAATTTTACCCCAGTAGAACCCATGTCCGCATTTCTTGACGGTTGTATTTTTACGGTGAAAGATCGTCACTCCTTCGACCAAGGTACTTATTTCGTCTGGCTTATCACCTTCGACCAGTCCGGCATGGGTAACCCTATCGGCAGCAATGCTACTGCCGGCATAGCTCTCAGGATCATTTAAGCACACAAGCCACTCCACCACGACAAGGTAAAGATACCATGGAGGGATTATATTATGTTTGGAAAACAAAATTTTATAAAGAGTGGATGATTTGACATATCCTGACAATAAATTAACATATAAAGATGTTATGGATATAGGAAGCAAAATTTTGAATACTCTAATAAAACTATAGGAATAATTAACAAAGTAATAAAACCTTCCCCAGTTCACAAAAGTACAGGAAAACATTTGTATAAGGCCTTGGCAAGACCTGTTCTGTGTTATGGCAGTGAGGTATGGGCAATGAGATGAATGGAGGAAAGAACAGAATTATCAAAACAACTGGTTGACCATCTACGGCAGAGATCCTCTAGAACAGGGCCACTGAAGAATGCTTACTAGGTGTGACAAGATGCTCCTCCTACTCAACCCAATGTCGGACAGGCTGATAAGGAAAGGCAGTTGTGTTGCTTCGAGCGAGGGCATGTTCATGCAAGGAGGAAGAGGGAGCATCTTTTCACACCTTGCGAGAAAGTTGTAACAGGCCTGCTCTAGAATCCCAAAAGCTATGCTTCACTACCAAAACCATGGGAAGATATTTCTGGACATCCCAAAAACTGATCAAATATCCCTTTATTTTATTTTTTTTTAATTTTTCATTAATACAATATGAAACATATAACTCAACTATTACAAGGTTAGAAGGTACTTGGCCTCATGTGCACATGTGGGACCTAAGTAATATAATTTTAAATAGCTTATCTATTCATCAGATTTAATATGCTGCAAGCACAATAAATTTGTAAGTTTGTTACATAATTAATCTAAGGGAAGTTGTTGGACTCACCACGTAGCTTTAATTTTAAAACTTATGTAAATATGTTTGTTTATTTTGTTATCACATTCAGAACTATCATAATGACTAATTGAAAGCCTCCTAGGAAGGATCAGGTTTTGTGCCATAACAGTTATGCCTCTGATGACTTTTTAGATTACGGAAAAACTTTAGTATTTATTAGACATTCACTTACTCAATGAATTATTGCAAGTTCTACAGAATCACAGTGTGCATGCGCAAATGCTTAATGTAAGTTCCACCATGGCATGTGGCAGGATATATATGTGAAATTGGTGTGAACAATTTTCACAATAAATTTCCAAATATGTTTATAAAAAATGGACATACACCAACTTCCTCTTCCTAACCTACAAATAAATTGCAATGCATCTCCATCCTATTTAAAAATGGTCGTGTCACTAAGCTTGTCTCATCAGAACCTTAACACGCTTAAGCTCTCGTGGCAAGTCACATTAAACATTGTGCATGTACACTTCTGTAAAACTACATTGAGAGATAAATAGCAAAATTGCATACACTAATAAATATTTTATACTTGTAAAATATGTTTCAAGAATCATTGCAAAATGTTTAAAATAGTATGAAATGTTATTACAAATGGTAAAAGTATATAGTGCAACTGTGGCATACGAATGTTGTATGTAAAATTATAGAATGTCACAATCTAAAGTTCAGCCTACATTATCTGCAAGAAATCTTATTTACCTCTCTTGAGCAACAGGAATGCGATGAAGTGATATCTTGTTTCCCTCCTTCAGCGAAGATGAATATGATTTACTTCTGCATTCCGGAAACACAACAAAAATTGTTGTTCACCATGATCTAAAATTATAAATACAAAATCCTTAGATTATTTAACATCAAATCATAAACTATTAAATTTCTATAGTAGTACAATTCAGCCGAATTATATAAAATGATGTTTCAAAGCTACACATCATACATTAATTTGATTATATATCTTGAGGTTGTTATGTCAAAGATATGATATCCATGTACATTCATCATAAAAAATATTAATTACGTAAATATGTTTATAGAACATTGAACAAAAGCACGTTTGCTCTCTACGATTGCTGTATAACCTAAATAAGTTAAATACAAATTATATATATACATTTTTAACACTGCGTTTTAATTTAATATACTTACTGAGAAAATTGTAATATTCTTGTAAATTTCAAGAGACCACTTGTTAATTTAAACAAACAAAATATTGCTTCCAATTATAGCGTGGCTTTCGTGTATATTTTAAAATATGTAGCCAACATAATGAAAAAAAAAAGTACAGAGTTGATATGGTATTAAATAAAAAAACTATAAATACATTATTCAAAACTTTCCAAAATAATGTTAGAAGCAAGAATTTAAACAAAAGTTGATTTCGTGATAATTTTCATATTAAAATTGAGAGAAAGCCAACTTATTAAAAAAATATTTCATTTAGTAAATTAGTAGGTCTGTTGGGTGCACTTACACCTGCCAAAACAGCAGACGAAACAGTGTTATGAGTAAAGCGACTACTGCGCCTCCAAGCGTTGACAGAAAAAACTAGGCCTGGCATCACCTTCTTCCATTTGCGTTGGCCTGGGGTGGCTATAGCTGTATGGAGTCCCTTCATGTCTTCTTCAGGTAGAAGCCATTCATTGTGTATTTGTGAATGATGATTCATTGTAATTGAATGTGGGACTAGTAGAGTAAAGGTAAAGGAAGGATTTCTGCTTGGATGGGAATGAAGCCTGGATGAGCTCTGTGGTCTGAGCATTAGCATGGAAAGGTAAAGGTTTAGGGTCCGATTCCCGGTTCAGGCAAAAAATTTTCTCTTTACCATTGATTTACAATAATTTAAGAAGTGCGGTGGTTCGTTGTTCTTTATCTTAGACACACCTAGCTGATGGACTGGAGTGCGCTCTCATGTCATAATATCTGGTGTGAGAACAGATACTTTTAACTTCAGTGAGATATCCTTCCTCGCCAAGGTCCAATGAATATCTTTGCACCTCTTAAACCTGTTGAAAATAACCATAATGTATTTCTGAGTTACAGTCTTTCGATGGAACTATAATGATGTGATTTTGTTGTTGTTAGCTAACAGCTCTATTGTCATTTATATATGTAATTGATGATCAAGATACAAGAGCAGCTTTCAGGATTGAGCTTAGTAGCCTGTTCCATCTGGAATTTAATCAAGAAACACATCCTTTATATAGATTATGAAAATGCTTTATAATAAGAAATAAATTGTGCAATCTAATGGGGAAAAAAAAACAGGCTTCCCAAAATGCCTGATAGCAGTTACAATCTCTACTCCTACGCACATTCATATATCATAATAAAGAATGAAGATAAATTATTAGAAATTCTTTAACATAACAACATGCCACGTTGGATTGTAATAATGTATATAAATCTAATCTTATTGGAGTCAGATATAACAATAGGACATCTAAAAGAAACAAAAATTAATAAAGGAGTAAAACAGGGTTGTAGCATTTCCCCAAATTAATTTATATCAGCTTCATCATATTTGGCCCAAAGCCCAGGTCATATCTCAAATCTTTCTGAGAATGCTGTGTTCCAAACTTCAGTTTTCTCTGGCTTCTTGTGTCTTCTGAAACTCCATCATAACCATCTATATTAGGTCTTTCCACATTCTTTTTTTTTTTTGTCCTGGGTTTATTACATTGGATAGTGGCCAGCCCATCCAAATCTAGCTATCTGTATATTAGTGCTAATTTAAAAAAATACAATAGGAATTAACATTTAAGAGAATTAATAAACACAATTGATCTTCTTGGTGATTACAATTATTTAAAATATATATACAGTCAATATGCCCATTTCACCAATAAATGTTTAAATGGTCAACAAGTTTCTACAGCCAAGCTGTCATTCTCAAGACCAGATATTGACTGAGTCAATATCTGGTCTTGAGAATGACAGCTTGGCTTGTAGAAACTTGTTGACCATTTTAAACATTTATTGGTGAAATGGGCATATTGACTGTATATGAGTCAATATCTGTCTTGAGAATGACAGCTTGGCTGTAGAAACTTGTTGACCATTTTAAACATTTATTGGTGAAATGGGCATATTGACTGTATATATATTTTAATTAAGAGATTTGTTTAATAATTAAGACATTTTTTTTATTTTAAAAACATTAGGAAGTAACATTATGAGGTTTAATTTGATAATTGAGTTTGTATTTTTTTAACATTCTTACCTCATATGATTGTTTTATCGGACATATGTTTCAAAGCTGTTGCTCCATTATCAGTGGTTACACAAGCTGATTCTTCTTTTCTTCAAGTTGTCGGCCCTGGATCTTGTGTTCCAAACAACTTGGTAATGAGACTTCTTTCTCCGGGAATTTCAAAGTTCATAATTTTCTTCTTGTTCCTATGTATATAGATTTTTTCCCATATCGTGAGTTCATTGGTATTTCCTAACTGTTTTAATAATTTTGTATTTAGATCTATTTGAGTTTTTCTGTCCAAGTACATAGTTTATTAGAGAATCTATATATATATATATTTACATATATATATATATATATTATACATATATATATATATATACATATGCATATATATATTTATACATATGTATTTATATTACAGGGAAAATGGAATGGGAAATGATGGAGAATGAAATGTAAAGAAATGTGTTAAATTATATTTATTCATTTCAAATTAAGAAAATGCATTATGAGCTCTTCCACAAACATACATTTGGCTTACTCTACACTTCTCTCACACATTTTATGCAATACAGTATACAATATATATAAAAAAACATCTGTACAATAATAAATTAATAAACTTATTCTGATTGTTCTAAAATCAAATTGTTAACGACATGAGTTCTGTGCTAAGTTCCAGTCGTAACGCAAACAAACTTGCATAAGATATTACTTCACCACCATTATCTATTGTGATAACCATGCTGCCACTTCACCTGCCATATGACTTAAATGTGAACGGAACTGTCATCAATATAAACATTGTTTTTTAGGCATCATTGTATATTATAGGAAATAAGGTAAAAATTGTACCAATAATTAGGAACTTACATTTCTTCTTTATTTATTTATGACTAAAAATTATATATACCTTATCTGCTTTTAGAATGATCCTAACATAAACAAATGCTCCACAATTACTGTCATATTGAAGGGGAGCACATGTGTGAAGTATATAATTCATTTTTGAAAAATAAATTATGCACTATAACTCAAATTGCATTTGCCACAAATTCATCACACTTATCGAAAGCATATTGCACACACTTCCTTTTTTTACTGGGAGTTACAACCTTACTACGTGTTTTTCTTCTTTCCGAACACTATTATACTTACACATGACACACTGGTAACATCACATGTTAAATTCACTATAACTTTTCCTCGAAGTTCTAGATACTTTTCACTAAAGTTGTGAAATACATTTAAAATAAGTTTTTTTTTACCACTAGTCGAAGGTTTGCCAGACTTTGTTTTACAATTTTAGATGGCAACAGAAGAATCAACACTTTCAGCCATGTTGTTGACTAAAGCATGACTCAAATACATCATCCATATGTACTGAACTATTTTAAGTTGTCATTATTGACTAGATATATTTTAGAATATTTTTCTGTGTTTTTGAACATTATTATTGTCATTTAAGAAGAATAACAAGTATTTTCAGACGATGTATTTTTAATTTAAGGGAGGGTAACTACTTTTCCGTATACTTATTGCTTCTACATTGTATGTCGGTGTCAATAACCAATGGAAAGCGAGCAGGTCACATGGTTTTGTTTTGACGAGGATCACTTTAAGAGCAGATAGTATATTGGTCTATGTGCTTACCTAATCCGTTCTTTATGCCTTTTCCTCCCTGCCTTTTCCATGATGTCAACAAATCTTAATTTAAAATTTCATTACGAGCAAAATATATGCCCTATGCTGACTCACCTGTAAATTCTGTTATCACAACCTGAAAGAACTAATGTAGCACAATTTTCACTGAACTGTTTGTAAATAATTTTATTATTATATAGAACCGGCCATTTTAAACAAGTGAAATTCCAACGTATTCTGCATGTGTAACAATATAACAATGTTCATATGGATTAATTACAATTTTAAAATTTTCCAATATTAAATTATATATACATGTGCTAGATAATACTTTTATTTTCTTTATTTCAAGTGTTATAAAAGAGAACTATATTTTCTTACATGCTCAAAGATAAAATAGTTATTCGACCAATGAAAACACAGTTACATCTTGTTTTTTTTTTTACATTACAACTGGAACTTAATCGGAAGAGCAGCACTAAAGCAGCAATGTTAAAGCAACGACATTTCTATGACCACGAAGGCACTCTGATGTGTACATGAGCTAGATGGAATGTGATGTAAACTATGGCTTTATCTCACTTAACTTTAACTTCTTTCCTACACAATTTCTACAAATAATAATTATATCATAAGTAATAGCGTAGTTTATAATACGAGGCTTCAAGTTGAAAATATTAATTCAACAATATAAAATGATTACATTATAAGCAAATTTTGGATGTCATTTTATGTCCAACATGCAATTTTTTTTTTTTTACTTTTCAGTGACATGGATTTATTTAAAATCTTAGCAGAAATTATGATTTTGTATTAATTGTGATAAAATAATAAGTACTTTTTTATGTCTTCCTCAATGAAAATTTATTTTTATTCCAAAAACTTCATTAAATTTTAAAATCATAAAGCCTTTCAGAACTTATGTTTCATCTTCGGCATGTAATTTGGTACCAAATGCCTTTCAAAAAACATTTCGTTTTCTGCTTGAAGATGAAACATGTTTTGAAAGGTCTTCATGATTTCATTTCTTGAATAAAAATCAATTCAAATTCAGGAAAGATGGATTAAAACAAGGTACTTATATTATTATTTAAAAATAATTAATACATCACCTCATTGTTGTTAACAATAAATGTTAAATACAAAGTATTGAAAATTATGATCAGTGAACCTAGCTCATAATCAAATGTCAAAATAAAATTGTCCACAATGGGCAATCTGCAAACCATTTTGTTTACACAAAAATAATTCCACTCTCGGTTAAATTTACCATAGTTTTTTGATGCTAGTCCCTTCGCTGTTATTGAAGTAAGTGAAGAAATAAGTGCTAGTTACTTATGAAACCTAACTGTTTAATCAAATAAACTTTAAGTAACAACAACAACTTTTTAAGTAACAAAAGTATTTCATTCTAGCACTGAATTATTCAGAAAATGCGTCCTTGCATTAATCAAGATGATATACAATTACTAAATATGACACATTAATATAATAAGGAATTTAAATATTAATTTACTTGTTACACTACGAGAATATTTATTTCTTACAATGTCTCTACATTTATACATGGTAATTTAGTGTAATGAATGTGCAGGCAGATCGCACGGATAATGTTTCCAGTAAGCGCAGTGAGAATTTTTTCTAAGTCCCAGGCAGACACCTTGCACATGCACCAACAAACGCAAAGCGGTTTACTCCTATGGAATAATGCAATGCCAGCCAACATTATACATGCTATTTAACAAACCTTAAAGTTAACCTAATGCAATTTAAGCACTGTAACCTATGAAAGAATGCAATGCCCAAAATAAATAGTAAGTTCTGAAATTCTAAAGTTCATATTCTATATTGGCTGCACTGTTGTATAGAATATTCGTTCAAATCAATATGGCTGCCACGCCTTCATGTTACATATATAGTTGAATATCATAGAAAAATATGTTGAAATAATTGTTACTTAAAATTGTCAAATTTATTGTAAATAGTGGGAAACAATTTTAAAATATAACCTGTTGGTGCATGTGCGTGGTAGGTTTCTACCAGGGACATAGAAAAAATTAGGAAAAACTGCACTTAAACTAGCGTGAAATATTTTCAAAGTCCTATAGAACAACAGTGCGCATGTGCCAGAATTTATAGAGCCAGCAATAACCCACAATCGATTATCATCCTCGATTACTGTCCATCGCTATGAAATTTAAAATGACAATATATGCAATAAATCCCCCCAAATCTATGTTAAAAAATATATAATAATATTTAAAATTACCAAACATTTATTAAAATGGGTGTACACTTACTTATCACTCCCTAACGCTGATCCAACCAGTGATAAACCAAAACAGCAATAGAAAATCATAGACTAAGGAATATACTATGTGGAGAAAATAGCAGTTAGCATCACAATATTGACTAACAGTTTCTAATATTGTGATTTGCATATTTAAATAATACTTCAAAATTATAAAAATTGTTTGAAAAGAGTTTAAAATTATTAAATAATGTTAGTAACATACAGAAGAAGAGCTATAGTTTACAACAATATAACTGAAAAATCAGCGCTAGTAGAAGTGCAGTTGAGCCAAAAATTCTCACTGTGCTTTATGGAAACATCAAGCCCAATCGAACTATATTGAGGCCATGTTGCAGGTCCCAGTTAGAAAAGAAAAAAGATGGAATGGAACATTGAACAAGAAGTAATTACATCACTAGCACTATCGAACTGATTGGTTCACAGGCACGTGGACTAATGTTTCCAATCATCTCCTGAATAATCTACTTCCCTCAATCTAGGTTAATGTTATTCTCCCACCTCATTCTTGGTCTACAACTGGGAGTTTTCCCACTTGTTTTCCTACAAAGAAGCTTCATTGCCCCTCTTTCATTCCCTATTTGTGCCACATATCCTGTTCATTGCAGTCTCCACGAAATGATCCACACACACAGCCTTTCTCTCTGGGGACACTTGCAGCAGTCTTATATCTGTCTTCCAGACTGCAAAAACTTAGCCATTTCGATCACCTGAAATTGTTAAAAGATCATTTGTGTTACAACGTACTAGCATTGAAGTTTTGAATGAAAACTCATAACATATTTTTACAATTATTAAATAATGTATCCATGGTACTCAAATTGTTAGTCACATGAAAGCTTTATATATATTACCAATTTTTAAATATATAATTATTTAAAAATATATTATTAAAATGTATATAATTAATTTTAAAATATATCATTACAAAATATATAATTAATTTAAAATATATCATTACAATTATCTTAAATGTTATCGTTTGAAAATAGATTCATCTTAAAAATGATTAATCTATGATATAATTTTAATATTAACGTATTTTTATATTTAATATTAAATATGGCATATACGAATTAAACAAAAACTTATTTTTAAATACCAAAACAAGTAATTTTAACTCAAATATTTCAACTTCGAATATATACTATATTGTAAATGAAGGTTTCAAAATGTCTGAACTGTTACACAGATTTTTTAAATAATATTTGAATATATAATAATTCATATAATACAAATAAATACCTGTTTTAAGTTTCGCGAGTGAAGCAGAAAAGTGGTTTGCCTCTTCCAGATAATTCATGCAGCCTTGGTGCACAACATTTCAAAAGCATTTTCGTTGTTTCAAGACAGGATAAAATTCATTAATAACGTAATGGCTGAACCATTAGAAGATAGAGAACCGAAAGGCTGACCGGGATGCGTGCCTTGCGCCTCGCAATTTGCATTTGTTTTTTACTTTTAATTCTGCTACAACGACCAAAGGTGCCACCGGATTGAGCCACGGACGCCACATAACGTAGTTACGTTAACAATTGTAGATGACTCTGTACCAGCCGTGGCATCCCATCATAATCCCTGGGCCCACATTACTAGATCACAAAAAAAATGAAGACATCTTAGAAGAATTACACATGGAATCTTTAGGAAAACAAAATTTCTGAATTATAAGTCAAGATGGATGCAACATGTTCATCGAATGGAAGATCACAGAATACCAAACAAATGTTAATATATCAACCTGCAGGAAGTAAGAAGACCAGGACGTCCACTCACAAAGACTTTTGGATGGGTTTCTCTTGAGGCCGAAACAGGTCAACAAATGGCCTAAATTTGTGAATGTACTATGATGATGATGATGATAATATAACTGGGAAAATAATATTTTGATATATTTCAGTTTAACTTTTTTGAAAGGAGTTGGGACGTCAAGAGTCCCTTAATGTACAATAGCATAATTCCAAATTAGCCATGTTTATTTTTTGTGCATATCATTCCATTTGTGAGTTGGTTCCCTAGGTATTTGAATCAGCCTTCCTCAAAATTTCCCTCTTTGTCATTAGCTGTCCATTCCCATATATAAATGTATTCTATGTGTGACCATATATTTAGTGTATTGATGTTTACTTGCATGTCCCAATTTCTCAGTGTTACTCATTAGTGTTGTGTGTGTGTTGGCTTTTGTATCTCTTCGTCTATCGGGCCTGGCCGAATAGTACTACCATCTATGGCATAACTTAAAGCAGCTTAATTATATTTAGATTTAGGAAGTATATTTTGAGGTTATTTTAATTCTATTATTTTTGGTCTGGAGCATCTTACCTCAATATTAATGTTGATTTGTTCTTGGACATGTTTCAAAGACAATCTCTTTTTATCTTCAGCTTTCTCAGACTGGTTTTATTTATGTTGCATTATGTGCAACACCTGGTATGTCCGATGTCAGCTCCATCCTGTGGTTGGCCTAAAGAACTCTCCAAACCCAAACAAGGTTCAACCCTCCATGCGGAATATCAAAATTCA
>JASPKZ010001143.1:0-28921 GCA_030220185.1 Diploptera punctata
CTCAGTTTAAGATCTTGGATTACTGGTCACCACAAAGAAATGTTCCAGTAATCCGCTAGTAAAAATAAGTTTTCTTGAATTTTAACTCTTTTGTGAGCCGCATCAAGGGCCTGTCGCTTAACAAAAAGCGCGGTACCATGTACTTGTTAATGGTTTCCTTATTTATTAACTGATCGTTTATTCCTACTTGTATCAACTTAGTTTGATTCAATTTATTTTAATTCAATTATATGAAAATCAAAAATCTCGTGTTCTCACGGTTCGATCCCATATAAGTTTCATTATACCTGCGGTTATTATTTCGTCCTATACCATTAGCATGATATATAATGTACGGTCCTAATCAATATTATTTTATCCTAATTTAATTAATCTAGGAGTCGGAGTGAAAGATTCTGCTTCAAGTGCCCTATATAATTGGATAATCAATTTATGCTTGCGTAAATTTTATTTAATTATATAAATCTCGCCTATATATATTATCGGGTCTTGGTGGAACCTTGGTGCACATAAATAAAATTCAAAACATATGTTTACCTAGCAACAAATTATCTTTTAAAATTTACCCTTTCTTTACCTGTTTTGTCATATAGTGACACTTTGTAAACAATCTACCTGCTTGTCAACAATTTAAAACTAATAGTGTCAAATCACAGTTCTTGTTTTGCACACGCAAATAATGGATTTCTTCACTGGATATTAAAATCACTTCACACCGCAATTCCTATCCAAAAAAAATGAGGTTTAATTTACAACTATTTAGACATGTTTCACCGATATGCAGGTTTGAACGTCTTTTGTCTATGCTAACGAACCAGTATTTTCTTTTTGCAAAAATCCTGCGTTCAATAAATTTCAAAAAATTAATTATAAAGATAACATGATCCAATAAATATATTTATATTATATGGACCTGTTTTTCTTACATGGGTCCGTAGATAAAACAATTTTTATATGCCCTTTCATTTTAATAATCGTTACGTAAATTCATAGTATTACATTAGAATTGCTATTAGCATTTGTTATATGTATTCTTGGTCAAATATTATTATGTTTATCAAACCAATAATAATTAATCCATTCATATATTTATAAAATGAAAAAATGTTGCATAATTTATGGTTAGCTTGATTATTTTATATTTGTATTTGCCGCTCCTAGCGTTTAAAATTCATTTGATGTTTATAGGCGTTTTATTTACGCGTATTCTTGGATGTGGTTATTTAATCATTATTTTGATAAATTATTATACTCAATCTTTTTATTTAAATAACAATTTAGGCATCTCTAGTCTTTCCAAATTAATCAAAGCAAACCTCGCTTTATTTTGTCAATTAACATATTAATCTGGTTTGCACAAATTATTCATAAAATACAGAGTCATAAAAACACAGAACCGCCGCGATCCTTCTCTTTCATAAATCATCAAACATGTCTCGTTGCTGAGGGTTCTACTGCCCTAAATATGTGTATACTAGACCACAAAGAAAATATACGAAGTCCACTGGCTTTACGTATACAAAACAAAAGAATAATCGTACTGAGGTCCTATGTTTCCTAGTCGATTTCTCAATAATATCACTCTGTATATAATTAAACACCTACTAAAATTCGTTGCTTTTGGTTCATTAGCTAAATTGATCGTCCATTAAGAGACAATCATGCTTCAACATCTCAATCAATTCTATTAATGCCTTCGGTGCCTTTTATTTTTTTATAACAAGTACCTTTTTATGTAATCATAATAAACTTTAGCGTAAAATAAAATCGCTTTTAACCCACATTAGTATAATACTTTATGGGTTTTATAGAGTTCCGCATTAGGAGCGTTTAAAGAAATATTTATTTAAATGTAATATATAAAAATGTAAATCATTCTCATTATTAGAGTTCACGTTATTAAAATTATTTAATGAAAGGTTAATCTTTATATGTTATTATTTGTTATCGCCATAAGTCAGCATTATTGTATTCATAATATTTATCAGTAATTACTCATGATTTTTTATTACACAGGTCCCATGTTGCTTATAAAATTCCAAAATTAAATGAAAATCTAAACCCAGTTCCATTTGAAAATTCCTACATCTAATCATTCATCATTATTGCTGTAAGATTAGTATGGACAGAATTATTTACCATCATTTGTCTTCAAAAAAATATATAAAGAAAATCTCTTAATTAATAATTTATAATTGACATTCTTCCTTGTATTATCATTAATGAGCAAGATAAAATCTGCCCTTATCTCGCCATCTTTTGAATTGAGTTTTAATTGAATTTGAATACACAATCTGTCGGTATTCTCATTTAGTTATTATTTTCTTAATATGCAAGATTACTCTTGTGATTTCTTACTTCAACAATTATTTAATATTCTCTATTAATTTACACTATAGCTATTTTCTTTGATCAATTAGTCCTGGGTTCGATTACATACTGGTTCATGCATTTATTGTCCCCTTTACTGAGCAAATATAGATTGTATTATAAATATGTTATGGTTATCCATGATGGCCAACCTCTTGTCAAAGTTAAACAGATTATTCGCGCTTTTATCCATTATCACTGTGCCGGTATGGTTGCGATGACTTCGCGCTACTCATATCGTAATCGCGCCTAATTTTTCGCCTTGTGGGTACATTTATTTGGCTATTAGCAATTTGCTCGGAAGGTACGCTTTGTAACCCATTTATTTGTAAAAATCTGTTTTTGCAAATACTTGGGTTCTTTGTTCTAACCCGCATACGCCGAACCAAGATACATCTGGCTTTGGATCTTTCAAATATGTCAAAAAACTTTAAGTAATTGTTAAATGAACATCTACTTTTCAGATGTCTTTCTGCGAGCTACCTGCGTTTCAAGTTTCACGCTTGATTTATTTGCAATATCTCTCACCGGCTACAAAAAGATCTTTCATATCTGGTGTATCTTGTTCCGACAGTTTACAATTAGAAACATGCACAAATTTACACTCAGTATTTTCAATTATTACTTTACGTTTCATTAACACGTCTTTAGGTATTTTCCCCTGATCCCTAATGATTTCTTCTGTTTGATCACTCGTTGATTTATTTATTTCTACTCCTACAGTCTTAATTATTCCTCATGTATTTCTGTTACTGATTCCCTGCTTACCTGTTTTGTTTCCTCTAAGTCTTTAGGGTTTTCATCCGTTTTGTTTACCTTTATTCCCATATTCGCTACTGATTCATCTATTTTTGCCCCTAACATCTCTCTATCTTTTCTCATCTCATCCTTTAATGTTTGTCTAAACGCCTCTAAATCGTTTTTGCTATTTCTCTTCACCGCTTCTAAATCCTGTTTCCAACTCCTTTCAGTCGCCTCTAATTCCTGTTTCCAACTTCTGTCCATTGGCCTCTAATCTTAACATTATCATTTCATATATTTTATAGGGCCATTGGTTGAGTTTTCCCTTATCCTCCATTTTATTTATTTTTGATTCCTTTCCTTTTGTTCTAATTTAGAATTTCACACGAGTATTTAAAAGAAAATATGTATTTCTACCTTTTGGCTGGTCTTTTGCTCTTACTGTTATTCTGCCATCTCTCCGGGGTTTGTCTGCTCGTCCCTTGTCCTGCAGGTCAGCTTCCAGGTCCATTTCATCTGCTTCACAGTCCAGGATCTCTTGCCTTAGTGGGATGATTTCTCGTCGGTACGTTCTTGGTGTTTCGATATTGTTATCACCAATACTTAGAACGAATATTCGAGCGCACCACGTTGATGGGCCATTACGAGGGGGTTATTGGTAGGGGTTCAATGGTAGTAATGGATGTTGGGCGCCAGGATTACCGAAAGGATATCCCCATGTATGAGATCTTAGGTTGCTAAGGTTGGTATCGGTAGAGTTGAGGTTCTTTCTCAGGGATAAGCAAGGAGCTGGCCGGCGCAAGACGATACGCGGAGATGAAGTTTAATAAAAATATTTTATTAATTGATGGACACTATACATGTGAGATTGCAGACACAACATTTGATGTCGGACAAGGTATTGACCGCAGTAACGCATTTAGAACTCAAGTTGGAGTCTCGACTGAACAAATTATAAGTGAAGTTAGGTTTGTAGTTTGTTAATTGATCGCCATGCCGGTGCGTCTGTCCCGACTCCCGTCTTGGTGAGTTCCGTCGGACTCAGGACTCCGAACGCTGAACTTAGAAATGCAGAACTAGAACTGAAACTCAGAATGCTGATCTAAAAACTGCCGAACTATAACTAACTTAATATAATTATTGTTGGTATAAGGTACACTTCGCTACCCTCTCTCTGGCATGGTGTCGTTCATGAGATCATTACCTTGTCGCGATACAACACTTAATTATATTGGTTGACAACGATTCCTTAGTACCGAAGGAGGAATCGCCGTCTTTCCATTGGATAAGGATCCACCATGTTCCCTGTAGGACACTCCTTTGGGTCAGTGGCCTTTTCCCGCCGTTTGCTAGGTTTCGCGTCCTCGCGGTTGTCGATTTCGTCATACTGGGTTATTTACTCGACGCTGTAGTTCCCCAGCCATAAATCATGCTTTGTTAATGGCCTGTCAGCGAAGCTCAGTTTAAGATCTTGGATTACTGGTCCCACAAAGAAATGTCCAGTAATCCCGCTAGTAAAAATAAGTTTTCTTGAATTTTAACTCTTTTGTAGCCGCATCAAGGGCTGTCGCTTAAAACAAAGCGGTACCATGTACTTGTTAATGGTTTCCTTATTTATTAACTGATCGTTTATTCCTACTTGTATCAACTTAGTTTGATTCAATTTATTTTAATTCAATTATATGAAAATCAAAATCCTCGTGTTCTCACGGTTCGATCCCATATAAGTTTCATATACCTGCGGTTATTATTTCGTCCTATACATTTAGCATGATATATAATGTACGTCCTAATCAATTTATTTATCCTAATTTATTAATCTAGGAGTCGGAGTGAAAGATTCTGCTTCATTCTCACTGCATCTGCAATAGTGTTGTTTCTTTTTAGTGGGGGGAAGTTAAATCTGTCAGTCATGGGGCTTTCAATTTCGGCGTTTTGCGTAGCTCTGCTAATGGCAGTTGGTCTTAGGTTGTCTGATATAGCTCCTTGTGTTCTATTAGTGCCATTTTGAGGTGTTGGTTTTGCTATTGGTTGCTGAGTTTTAGCTGTTGACGTTTGTTGAGGCCTTGCTAGGTGTTTTTTGTAGATTGGGCAGTCCCTGAAGCTTGCGGTGTGTTCGCCCTTGCAGTTGGAACATTTAACAGTGTTGTTATTGCAGGCTGAAAGTCTGTGCATTCCAGAGCATCGGACACATCTCTCAGTCCTATTACAGTACTGAGCTATGTGTCCAAAGCCCTGGCATCTGTAGCACTGAGTGATTCCTGACAAGCCAATGTATTTTTCAAGTCTTACTTTTATGTAACATATGTGACTGAGTTCATTTAGTTTTTCGTCTAGGTGTTCGTTTCTTTTAAATGTGAGAATCCAGACTGGCAGAGGTGTTTTAATCCTATTTCCACTTTGGAACGTTGTTTAGTTAACTGTCTTATTGCTATTACTGGGTAATTATGATTTTGTAAGTAAGAGAGTATGTCAGCAGTGGGAAATTCAGATGGCAGACCTTTTAAAGTGACTTTCAGCGCAGTGTAAGGTTCATTTGCATGAGTGTAATATTTGAAATCTTTCTATGACCTCGTTGTAAGTTGTGTTATCTTCAGTTTGAATCTTTAAGGTGTTGTTAGTATATGTCATTTTTACAGTTTTGATGTTTTTTCCTGCGATTTTTTCAAGTGTCATAGCGTTTGTTACTTTAATGTCTGGTATAATTGGCGGTGGTTTACGAAATTTTGGCTTTAGTTTCTCACTTTCTACTGTATCTGTATCTATGTCAGTTAGAGGATTAAATCTGTTTTTTGTGTTAATTTCTGAGGTCGTTTCATTTAGAGTAGTATGTTTACTTGTGCGCTTTGGCAGTGTGAAATCTGAATCATGTGTCTTGTGTGTTTCTTCTTTCTCTTGGTCAATTGATTTTTCATGTTTATGGTTAGATGTGTCTTGTGTTGTTTCTTTATCTGAATCTATTTCTGAGTCTGAATTTTCAGAATCTGTTTCTCTTGTCTTGGACTCTAGATCTCTATCATGTATGTCTGGTCCGTGGGGAGGATGTTGGGGATAGGTGTCTTTTGGTTGTAACTTCATCATCGTTAGATGATGGGAAGACAGGGCAGGAGGTTCCCTGTCCTTACTCCGGGATCGAGTAAGGCCTGGGGATTGACGGGAGCGAGGAAGAGGTGATGCCGTGCACCGTGTTCAGGGATGTGAAATTTAGGAGTCTAGCCGTGCGTCTAGCCGTGTGTCTAGCTTGAAAAAGCTAATTTTATGTTCTTTTGTAGAATTACGATGTTCAGTGGTCGAGTGAGAGGCGAGCAGTTCAGTGAATCTGGCAGCCGCAGTGGTCGACCTGACTGGAAGCACCGCCGGAGACGAAGAAGTTGATTTACGAAGAATCCTCTAGGCGTTTGCTGAAGAGATTTTTCAACCATCCACGACTCCGAGCACACTTTGACAAGTCTGATTTAGAGTTAAATGCAATGCGTTCATAGCTCGGCCGGACCATTCCGCGGCGGCCTTGGAATGGTTGAGTATTGGTACACCTTCCGCCAGAGCTACACGTACACGACCGGCAACTGATTGATACGGAACACTACCTACTGTACTAGTAAAATTCATGGTAAGTTTCCGTTGAGGTATTAGTTCACAGTAATATAATGTAGGTTAAAAACTATAAGATAGTTACCTTGTAGGTCCGTCTCCTCAACTTAAGTTATTTTAAAAACTCTGTAGGCCTTTCGGGACTAGTTCCGCCATCAACAGAATACATTAGGTCCGTACTTGTTTGCTTCAACAAGGGTCAACAAGTACGGTCCTAATGCATTCTGCTGATGATGGGACTAGTCCCGAAAGGCCTACAGAGTTTTAAAATAACTTAAGTTGAGGAGACGGACCTACAAGGTAACTATCTTATAGTTTTTAACCTACATTATGTTACTACCTACTGTGCTAAAATTACAAATTGCTATTGTACTAACTTACATTAGGCTTACCTGCATCACAACATATATTGAAAGTGATTACCTTGAAGACGAACAATTTCCTATATCTCCGAAAACAATTCTGGTTTACTCACAAAAGTTCGTATTGTCTGTATTTCTCTCGTGATCTTTTCCTTCAATTCTTGTAACGTGTGCGGATTTGATGCATACACTTTATTCTTTAACGTTCCCCATAAATAAAAATCACATGGCGATAGGTCAGGGGAACGAGGTGGCCACAATTCTCGACTAATTATTCTGTCACCAAACATACTTTCGCAATTCATGCATATAATTCGCAGCAGTGTGCGATGAATCCTGCTTACACCAGCCACACAATCGTTCATTTCTTGTTAGTTGCGGGAAAATATTTAAAAAATTGAAGTATTTTGTATATAATACATAATGTATATGTGTGTGTGATTAACGCTCAAACTATCGCATTTTTTTAAACTAAACCGATCAAAATTAACTTTTATGAATGGGGGTTTACTGAATCGAAAATGTAAAAATCATTTTAACGGCCTCAATTTTCGATTTTTCGTAACGAAAGTCGTAATTTGTCATTATAATAAAACGAGAAATGTGTTCTCAAAAAATCAGCGACATTCGACTATTAGGAGTGAAGGTTTATCTGAAAACCATAATTTAAAAATCGATCTAGTGCTGTCATGTTTTCTTTTTTTCAAAGTAACTGGATACATAAAAACTCCTGGCGCGACAGGCCTACAACGCCCTTAGCCTACCAGCCAGCTCACATCCACATGTCTCACATCCACATGTGTTAATCACAGAGGTAGATGATAATCAGCCAGTGTAGGGGTGACATGTGGTCAGCATGTCGAGTCCCCCCCAGCCGTTTTATAGCTGGTTTTCTCAACCTGGAGCCGCTACTTATTGTAGCTACCCAAATGCATCACGATGCTGGGTGGGCACCGGTCCCATACTGGCCGAAATACCATGAGAAAATGTCTTCCCCCATGGAGACTCGAACCAGCGCAAGTCCCGTAGCTCTGCGCCAAGGCTTCCTGCCTTAACCACTCGGCTACGGCGCGGGACAACTGGATACATACGATTTAATTAATAAAAGGAAGGCGTATTCTATAAACGATCAAAATATTATGATAGTTATTTGGATACAATTATAACTAACTGTAATAGTAAATAAAAATAAATACAAAATAGAATTTTCTCAGCTGGCAGATGATATTATGTTCTCTAAAAGATAAAAATCATACTTGGTGAATGTAAATCTAAATTAACTGTAAATCTAAATTAACTATAAATCTCTATTAAGGTTTGCTCTTACAATATGGTAGTGAGTGTTCGACACTCTCAAAAAGGTATTGGACAACTCAGTGTTTTTGAGAGGTAAGTCCACCGGTGGATATTTGGACCACTGAATGAAAATGGAAGTTGAATTTTATTTCTTATTCACAGATCCTGACATTGTTAAGTTAGATGGTATCTAGATTACGTGGTTTTAAGATGGCAGAGGACAGTCCTATTAAAAAACTCATACTACTTACCTGAAGGAAGTAGAAGAATAGGCAGATCAACGTTGAGACAGAATATAAGAATATCTTAAGAATCCCGGTATCGACGGATGGAGAAGGGAGGGATTGAACAGGTGTGAGTGAAAGAAATTCTTGTCAATTGTCAAGGCTCAAAATGGAATATCACGCCAACTTTATGAAGATGAGGAATTCGCTTAGTTTACGAAATTTATGCGTGATTACTTTTTTTCCTGCCATATAATTTATTTTAAATGACAAGGGATGATTTCTGTGAAATATTCTTTATTTTTTTAATTGTTACCATCTTCTGCGTTATAATCATATATATATATATATATATATATATGTGTGTGTGTGTGTGTGTGTGTGTATGTCTGTCCTTTACAGACTTCTAAACCCTTCAACCGATCTTCGTGAAAATTTGTATATTAGTGTTTGTATACTTTAATATCGGCCGGGTATCAAACAGCAAATCTTTGTACCAGAGATGAACATGGTAACAATTAGCCTGTAGATACTGATAGGATGAATATGTAGTTACTGTAATTGAGCACTGCTCTTTCCGAGGGATAATAAAATGTAATTTAAATGGAAAATTGAGCTAAGGGGCTCATAAAGACAAAATATTCAACATATATTTCATTGTATGTTATTAATAAAATATTTTGGCAGAGAAGTGTATTAGTGTAGATTCTGATTTGCTTATTATTTCTCAAACAAAGGACCCGGACTATATTTCCTAATTGAATATATCCATCCATAGTAATTCTGCCCCAAGGCAGGTCCTTCACTGCAGTCATAGCATTTTCATGCTATGCTTGCAGCTTTACTAGGGAATTATAGGTGTGGTAGCTTCCCGTTGCTTTCCACACCGGTGAAGTATTTGATGATGATGATGACCATATGATTTCGGGGACCGTTTGGGCCTTAAAGTTTTCCTGACACTTGTCTTACAGGTGAGGAAAAACCCCGATAAAAACCTCACCCAGGAAAACTGCCCTGACCGGGGATCGAACCCGGGCCCGCTGCGTGACAAGGCAGCACGCTACCTCGAGACCACAGCGGTGGACATTTGAATATATACGCTCTGCTATTTAAGATTTTTCTTCTGGCAGTTAATAGATTTAGGCTACGTTCGATAGGGGGAAATATATTTTTCATTGTATCTCTGAAACCTTTCTTATGAAACTGCAGAACACTATAATTTTCTGACTTTAGGATTATAACATAGTTGTCATTGAGACAATAGACACATCAGTGTGTGTGTGTGTGTCGTAATTTTCGCTGTAGTGTGCAATAGTAGTAATTAAATGTCACAAAACTGATAAACATTTACATTCATTCCTAGCCAAGGTCGCGTTGTTCAAATGTTTTGTCTATAAAACGAGTTTTGAAAATGTTTTGGAATGCTAAGTAACAACTGTGTGAGAAATGTATTAAAACGCTAAAATGACATTTGTTTCAACCATATTCATATAATAATTTACAACTAATCTTATTCATAGTGGTTTCTATTTATATGAATTAAATAAGTTTTGTTGCTGGTTTGAGTGGGTTACAGACATCGCGCTCTCCAATGAATAAAGTTTTAAAATTCAGGGCACACCAGAGATAACTCCCTGCAGATCCATTTCATCCATATGATTTTGCAATTAAACTGACTTTAAAGTAATGGCAGTCAGAGGCACCGATCCAATAGTTAGCATGACAGTGATTGAGATTACGATTTTAGAGCAAGTTAAAATTTTTTCGTACCTAGTATGTAATATCCCCTATCAAGGTGAGAATTATCTTAATATAAAACTTTTTTTTTTTACAAATATTAGGTTTAATAAATAATATTTCAAAACTACATCTTGTGCAAAAACATTCCAGACTCAAATTATATAAAATTCTTGCCATCCCTATTTTCCTGTATGGAAATGAAATCTGGGTTCAAAAAAAGAAAGATATCACCAGATTAAATGTTGCAGAAATAATATTCATGCGCCGAACTGCTGTGAATACTCTAATTGACCATCACTAGAATGAATATATTTTAAAGGGATTCCATTAGAAGAAAATATATCCACCTAACTAACTCACTGGCACTATCGAACCCGTAGGTTCATGGCCGCGCGGACATAAGCTCTCCATGCATCCCTATCCTGAGCTAATGTTTTCCAATCATCCCCTGTATAATCTACTTCCCTCAAATCATGGTTAATGTTATTCTCCCATCTCATTCTTGGCCTACCAACTGGGCTTTTACCCTCCGGTTTCCCTACAAGAAGCTTCCATGCATGTATTTCACTCCCCATTCGTGCCACATGTCCTGCCCATCGCAGTCTACAAGACTTAACTGTTCTTATTATATCTGGCTTCCTATAAAGACTATGTAGTGTATTGTTATGTAGTCTTCTCCATTCACCTGTCTGTTCATCTCTCTTTGGTCCAAAAATTTTCCTAAGAACTTTATTCTCAAATACTCGTAATCTCCTTTCCTCCCTTAAAGTAAGAGTCCACGTTTCGTATCCATGTAATATAACTGGTAGAATAATAGTTTTATATATTTGTACCGAAATAAAGTTTTCGATGCATGGATTACGTCATACTGCGCAACCAATACGTCGTCGCGTCTCCATTTCGTCTGTGATCTTAGTGAACAGTGCCAAATTCTCTCCTACGAACCCCCCTCCTTTCCTTTACGCGCCGTGTGCTATCGCGCATACTCCCCTCTCCTAGTGAACTCTCAAATAAAGCTGTGCTTACCAACATCGGATCATCATCTATTTATCAACCGAAGGAGCCAGGTCGATATAGCTCAGAGGAGCTTGTTTGGTTTATTAGTCCCTTAGACCATAGAGAAATTTCGAATAGAGGGGAAACTGAGTACAGTGACACCTAAAAAATTTCGGTCGTTTACGATGAACTACAATGAGCAAGCTACAATGGTAGCGCTGTTTCTTAGTAACAGAATATGTAACTAAATAAAACAAATGCAAGGCACACGGCGTCGTGCACAGCGTGTTCACTCAGGATTATGGGAAATTGCCATTTTGTAAATTTAAATTTTTTTAACTGCTATCCTTTCGCTCTCTGTAGACGGTACTGTAAAAATTATATATTATCGATAGTTAAAATCATTACTTAGATTTTATTTTACTCTAATTTGTAAGTAAATTCAAGTTTGTTTACGTTCTTAATGTGAATCTATTTTCAAAGAAAACCTACTAGAAGTGATAAAATTCTAAGATTTGTTAGGTTAGGAAGAGTGATGTTAGTGTACAGCCATTTCTAATAAACGTTTTAAAAATGTGACTTTATAATGGACTTCAGATGTACGACATGGCTAAGATTCTTTAATAAATATTGTATAAAATATGTATGTGAGAATAAGGGGGTAGGTCAATTGTACATATTTATTAAAAGAGCTCATAATGCACTGTGCTGGTTTCCAGCTAAGCCTACGGGCTCATGGACAAACTGTGGGATCACCAGGAGATGAGCACCTGGATGTACTAAAGTCTCACACTGTGGGGCTTGAGGATTCAAGCCCTAGCCAGTCTCACAACGGCTGCAGGATGCGTCCCTGGAGGTAGAACAGGGGAATGGTTGGTGGATCTGTGACAACAGTCCTCCTGGCTAGGCTCGAGGAGCCCGTGGACCAACTGTGGGGTCGTCAGGATTGAGCGACCTGACGTACTATATAGCTCAGCAATTGCCCTGAAGTTGTGACTCCAACACCTTCTCCCTGAGGTGTTGATTTTATTGCTGAGAACCTTGAACATGGACGCGATAGTTAAGGGAAGATAAGTATCTGGGACTTGGAAGTATGGTCTCTGACCGAGGTATCCCAAGGGGTGGAGGCATGGGTCAGATTTCTCCCAATTGGAGATGCGAGTTTTTGGTCCTGAGGTTAATAGCTGAGGAAATGCATGGTTTTTGTTATCATTAATAGAAGGCAGCAAAATGATCTTGGAGTTACAAGGGTTTAACAGCATGCAAGACGATGCCTTTGCTTATTGAATAATACAAAAAGCCAGATTTTACTCTTGGATCGAGTTAAGAGGTTTTGATCGTCGGCAACTATATATACATAAATTTAAAACTAAATGTACTCTTAACTTAACACAAAACTGTAATAACATCAAATAATTAGAATCAGATATATTACTCTTTATAACAAGACAGTTTTTATCCCTCTTAACAACATATTCCTCTTTATGTAGCCATTTTCATTAATATTTATTCTCCAGTATTTAAAATGACATAATAAAAGCTTTAATACAAATTTTTCTGTGAACAAAATATATTATGAATTATAATATTAGAAATTAGACAGTTGCTGATTAGAAAATTAAAAAAATAATGAACTTAATTGAAGAAGAAAAAAAATGTTGAAACAGGGGTGGCTTGTAAAGTGAAAATATAATAAAAATGTATGAAAATTTTGTGTTACATCATGTTGAAAACCACTAGATTTAAAGATTAAAAGAAGGAATGTTTAAAAGAGAAGATTCAGATGTTGAAATGAATGCAAAAAATAAAAACATCAGATAATTAAATCAGGGTGTTAGGATAGAAAAGGAAAGAGTTTCAGGATAGAACAAATATACAGGAATGAAAATAGGGATATGATTGCAGATTTCAAGACTATACCAAATAGATGAAAACAATAAAAAATTAATAGCTATTAAATGTATTATAGAACAGGATTTTGAAGAGGATGATTTACAGACAGCAGACATTAGTCACAGAATTAAGTGCATTAGAGGTTGAAATGGCGATAGAAAAATTAAAGATGTACGAAGCATTAGGCTCAGATCGTATTCCAGCAGAACTGACAAAAGTAGGAGGGAGGGAATTTGAAATATATCAGTTGTTTAGTATGAATAGGGAGAAAGAGGTTCCTCCAAATGAATGAAAATAATCAATTACTTTATCAATATATAAGAAATGAGATAAAATGATTGCAAGAACTGTAGATATTTCATTAAATTTCAACTTCGTACAACATTCTGCAAATGTGTTAGTATAAAGATATTATCCCTACATTAATGACATAATAGGTGATTATCAATGTGCATATAGTGGAAAGAGGTTTACAATAGATCAAACTTTTAGCATAAGATATATTCTAGAAAAGAAATAACACTGTATGGGGCTATTCAGAAAAATGGAACAGACTTCAAACATTTATTTCTTCAAAACTACAAAAAATAGAAACACAATTCCAACGTTCCTGGAAAGAGAAAAGTTCAAATTTCACTATTTTATGCATTCAATATGAGCACCATGTGTTGCACGACAAATATCAAAATGGTGGCTCATTTCTTGCCACACACAAATCAGCTGGTCTCTAGTTATTGAATTCACAGCTTTAACAATTCGATGTCACAGATTTTCAAGAGTGTCAGGCATAGGGGATAAAAACATGGTATTTTATGTAACCCACAGATAAAAATCACAAGGGGTTGGTATGGTGACCTGGGAGGGGCACCAGCGATGAAGTTGATCTTCTGCTCCTCCTCTTCCAATCCAACAGCACCAATGCAACCATGATTGCAACTTCAAGCAACAGCGCCATTGCGGCCGTGATTGGAACTTCAAACTTTTCTCTTTCACATTGGAATTGCGTTTCTATTTTTTGCAGTTTGGAAGAAATAAAAGTTTGAAGTCTGTTCCTTCTTTCTGAATAACCCTGTGTATCAAATATATATAAAACTTCACAAAGGCATACAATTCAATTAAATAAGAGAAGTTGTATAGTATCCTGCTGAAATTCAGAATTCTAAAAAGTTAGACTTATTCGAATGTGTCTAAATGGCACAAGGAGTAGGATGTGGGTAGGCAATCACTTTTAAGATGCTTTTGAAATTCACAAGGAGATGCACTATCTGCTCTGCTACTCAATTCTGTAATAGAGCTTGCAATCAAATCTTTTGAGAGTAAAGAGGGCATACAAACTCAATGGTATTATTGATCTATTAGTATAGGCTGATGATGTTAGTATAAAGGTTATCATGAGAAAAATACAAAAAGCAACCAGAAGGAAAGTGACTATTAGGTAGGCTAAGAATGAAGTGGGAGAATAACATTAACAATGACTTAAGGGAGGTGAATTATACAGGGAATAATTAGAAAAAATATCTCAGGATATACATGTATAGAGAGCATATGTTCATTTTGCCAGTCAATTACACTTGATGGCAGCAAACTTGTAAGAAAACCAGATGGAAAGATTCCAGTATAATAATGTGGGAGAATAACATTAACCATTATTTAAGAGAGGTGAATTATAAAAACTAACTCACTGGCACATTCAAGCCCGTAGGTTCTTGGCTGTGCGGACACAAGCTCTCCATACATCCCTGTCAAACTTAATACGAGGGTCATACTGAAAGTCATGAGCAACATTTTTTTAAACAATCATAATATTTATTTTAGACAAACCAAGTCACACCATGTTAATCTACAGACCTTTGTGCTACTTTTCAACATAGTTTCCATTTCTTTGCACACATTTTGTCCAGCGTTCTACAAGCTTGAAAATTCCCTTATTATAGAAGTCCGTTCCAGCTGCTCGAAGACACTGACGCACTGCTTTTCCGAATATCCTCCAGCGTCTCGTAGCGTTGGCCTCTCATCTGCTCCTTCACAGAACCGAAAAGATGGTAGTCGGAGGGTGCCAAATCGGGACTATAGGGAGGATGTGAAAGAGTTTCCCACCCAAATGTCCTGATCTTCTCCTCAGTGGCACGAGCAGTGTGAGGACGCGCGTTTATCGTGTTACAGAATGACCTTCCTTCCTCCAGGGCGTTTGTCGTGCAATGCACGACGGAGCTTCACAAGTGTCTGGATATGGCGGGCAGCATTTATGGTTTGTCCAGGTTCAAGAAATTCAACCAGAATGCAACCTTGCGCATCCCAGAAGACGCTGCCCATAACTTTCCCAACAGATTGCACTATCTTCGCTTTTTTCTTTAATGGCAAATTCGTGGTGCCATTCCATACTCTGGCGTTTTGTTTCCGGATCATAGCGATGAAACCAGCTTTTGTCGCCTGTCACAATACTTGTCAAAAAATCATCACCTTCATTTCGAAATCTCTGAAGAAGGTTATGGGTGACGGTTTCTTCTCTGAAATTTGTGGTCTTCACTCAATAAACGTGGAACCCAACGGGCACTAACTTTTTGGTAACCTAAGCTGTGAATCATTTCTTGCACTGCACTGTGTCCTACTGCAAGTTTTGTAGCGATTTCATTCACTGTGATACATCTGTCGTCTCTAATGAGCACATTAACTCTTTCCTTGTTGCAATCCGTGGAGGCAGAGCGTGGGCGACCACTACGAGGCTCATCTTTGATACTCGTGTTCCCATCTTTAAAATGTTTTCACCCATCTCCTAACACTGCTGGCAGCCATGCAGGCATCTCCGTAAGCACATTGAAGTCTTTGGTGAATATCAACAGCAGATTGTTCCTCTTTAACAAGGAATTCAATGACAGTGCGCTGTCGAAACGAAACATTGATGTCTGCCATTTTGGAAACACTGTGTGTAGTCACATGATAGAAGCTATGATGCCACAAAATGGCATTGTTGTGGTATAAAAGTCTGTAGATTACGATCCTGCAGTTGTTTTCGTTACATTGTTTGAAATTTGAATTTTAACAATGGGTTGCTCACGACTTTCAGTTATGACCCTCGTATCTTGGATAGCAGACAGGATCCTCCTTTGGACTAGAAATCCTGTTCCAAATTCAGGTCTTTCTGCATCCCCGTAGTATAATGCAAAGCTTCCTAATTCCTGACTAACTTTCTCCTTGCCATCTAACTTCCTATAAAGCAACTATATCCAAGAGTGATTTATCTAATTTATCTAATACCTCTAGCGCCCCACTATTGTATAAAGTCATAACATTCCTAGGAACATGTCCCTGTGTTTGAGCCTTTGGCATGGATTCCCTGAAGTAGTCCCCACCTGGAGAACTGAATGGGGGACTATTTTACCTCCGGAAAATCTTACTCCAGTGGAACCCATGTCTGCGTTTCTTGACGGTTGAATTTTTACGGTGAAAGATCGTCACTCTTTAGACCAAGGTACTTTTTTTCTTCTGGCTTATCACCTTCGACCAGTCCAGTATGGGTAACCCTATATATATATATACAGGGATTAATTGGAAAACATTAGCTCAGGATAGAGAGAGCTTATGTCCTTAGTGGCAGTTAGTTTGTTAAACTGTAATGGGCAGAAAACTTGTGGGAAAACCAAAGGGAAAGTCACCAATAGAATGAGGGAGGATAAAAACATCATCTATTATTTGAAAGAGGTGAATTATGCAGGAAATGATTGGAAAATATTAGCTCAGGTTTGAGATGTGTGGAGAGCTTATGTCCACAGTGGTTACCTAGTTAATTTGTCAGGCTGCAGTGGGTAGGAAACTTGTTGCAGGAGAACCAGAGGGAAAATTCCCAGTAGAATAAAGTAGAATTACACTAAGAAATTTGGACTGGAACAAAACACACAATAAAACTAAATACATGATCATTTATAGAAATTTATTATACAATGAAAAGGACAGTTGATAACAATTGAAGGAAATTTTGAAGAAGTGGCTTAATTCAAAGTCCCGCGCCGTAGCCGAGTGGATAAGGCAGGAAACCTTGGTGCAGAGCTACGAGACTTGCGCTGGTTCGAGTCTCCATGGAGGAAGAAATTTTCTCATGGTATTTCAGCTAGTATGGGACTGGTGTCCACCCAGCATCGTGAGGCATTTGGGTAGCTACAATAAGTAGCGGCTCCAGGTTGAGAAAACCAGCTATAACGGCTGGGAGACTCGACATGCTGACCACATGTCACCCCAACACTGGCTGATGATCATCTACCTCTGTCATTGACACATGTGGATATGAGGCCAGCAGCCGGCTGGTATGCTAAGTGCCCTCTAGGCCTGTCGTGCCAGGAGAGAGGCTTAATTCAAATACCTATAGTAAAAGCACAAAGAAAAGGTGGTCATATTTATGTGAGTTATTTGCATCTACAATCATAATGCTTTCAGATAGTCAATTGCCTGCAACTATTGTATATTAAAGAGGTAGAATATGTACTTCCATGATGCTCTGGATCTGCCTGACCCGCCTTCGTACATGCCAAGAGCTTTAAGAAGCGCCGCTCAGTAGGTAGACCAAGAATAAGGCATAAGGATATCATTAACAATGATTTGAGGGAGGTAAATTATACAGGGGATGATTAGCAAACATTAGCTCAGAATAAGAATGTATGGAGAGCATATGTCTACACTGCTGTGAGTCTACGGCTTCAGTTATGCAAGTGAGTTAGAATGATATGGGAGAATAACATTTGGATTTGAGGAAGGTGAATTATACTCTAAATGATTTTGTAAATATTAACTCAGGATAGGGATGCATAGAGAGATTATGTCTACACAGGTATGAACCTCCAGGTAGTCAGTTATCTATTCACGTTGCAAGCCACCACTGCATATAGCTTTGTGTAGTATATAAGATAGTTGTGAAAGAACTTTGTAATCACAAACATAAAGAGATAGACTAGCAATGTAAGTGGGGATGATGTACAGATGGATGTTATGGTACTGGTATTGGAGATATGAACTGGATTCAGTTGACTGAATATGGCATTGAATCTACAAGTTCCATAAACTGGTAGAATTATGAAAAAGACCATTTGGAAGGCCTAGATGTAATTGTGAAGAGAAGATGATAATCAGATGGTTCAGTCTTAGAAGGGAACTGTTATCCATTGCATGCCAAAATCTACCTTGAAATTTTCTCCAAGAAAAAGCATTGTGGTGTACCATGGCCGAGTCTAAAAAAATTGCCATTTTAACTGCAAGGTACAGAAATCGAAGCTAGAATCCAGCAATGACAACCCACTGTAAGATGGCAGATGGACTCCTTGCATGAGTAAGAGTGGCGTGAAGTGGGGCAGGATGTGGCATGGACAGAGGTAGTAGGGGTTATCCAATCTACCAATTCATGTATTATTTCCCTATAGTTTAAATGAGAGATTTAGAACTGGATTTTAAAATGCCTTGCAGTAAAAAAGGCAGATCTTTTTTTTTAAATGGCCTTGGTACATCACAATGTTTCTCTGGAAGAAATTTCAAGGTAGTTTCGGCATGCAATGGTTGTCAGTTCCCTTGTTAGATATTAAAATTTAAAGCCAAACTTTCTGTTTTGCTATGATGTTTTATTTGTTTTAATTTCATTGTTATTAGTTATTTGTTTACTCATAATTATGGGCAATGACTTCTGTCAAGTCCCTGCATTTGTATAAAAAAATATAAATATTACCATTTACCACTTCTTATCAAAAGACAAATTTTATTTGAAGAGAAAAAATATGTGCTTGAATCAGGATTTGAACCTGTCGTCTCTGGTTCAGAGGCATCGGGTTCAAATACCGATTCAGATGTATATTTTTCTCTTCAAATAAAATTCAGATAGTTGTTAGGGAAGTGCATATCGGTGATATGAACTTGATTCAGTTGGCTGAAGATAAGAAACCAGTGGAGACCTGCTATAGTGAGTGGAATATTTAATGGGATGTGACACTATTGCTAGATTTTTCCCCCACCCCATCTCTGTGGTTTAACATTTAACTTAACCTCACTTACAGTAAATTGATTAATAATATTTTCTGCATTCTCAACACACTCTTTTTCTACAACATGTAATATATTTAATAAGTTTTGTCTGTTTAATTCTTACCTCATGTCGTTTTTTCTGTTAGACATATGTTTCAAGGCTTGTTAGCCTCATCTTCATTAGTTACAAGGTAAGAATTTAACAGACAAAACTTATTATTAAGTAAAACCTTATAATGTTACTTCCTATTGTATTTTCAAATGTAATATACTTATTGAAACAGCCTGTTTTTAATTAGACAACAAAGTTATATCTAGGAAAGAATAGCATTTAAATACAGGGACTTCCCACTGTTATGAAGGTAAAAATGAGTGTGTAATATCATGGGAACTATAGTACTTAAACACATGGGACTTTAATATAATAAATTTGGGAATTTTTACATTATGAGGTTTTCTTAATAAGAATCAAATGAATTGTGAGATTCTTCTTACTTCATACATCTATGTTTTTTTTAAAGACAGAACTGCAGTATTGGGAAACATCGGGAAAGAAGTACAACCAGATGCCAGTTTAGAAAAATAACCGGCATAATGAAAAATTGACAGTCGTGAAAAAAGCTGAAGATGGGATTGATATGTTTCCTGAGACTGCAGTTCTGTGTTAAAAAAATAGATGTATGAGGTAAGAAGAATTCATGATTCATTTGAGACTTTCACTGTTAGGAAGATAAACATTTTGGCTGACTGATGAACTTCCAAATTAAAATCTTTTTCCCTGGGAATTTCAAAATTCATGATTTTCCTTTTATCTTTATGGATGTGAATTTTTTCCAAAACTGTGAGTTCCTTAGATTATCTGTTTTCACTAACTTAGCCCTTGTTTCAATCCTGTGTTTTTCTGACCATGCATGTGCAGTTATTGCAGATTTGTTCTATTTCCCCATTTTTAACATTTCTAAGGTGTTCTTTCAATCTTGTATTTAAGTTCCATTTTGTTTCTCGTATGTCACATTTTTTCACAGTCTTTGCAATCAATTTGATAAATCCCTGATTTTTGCCTTCATCAATATTTTCATTTTTGTTGGTTTTTTTATTAATCTATTCAGGCTATAATAATTTTTTCGGTGCTAATTTAATGTTAAATTTGCTGAACATTTTTTGAAACTTATTGTATGTTAAAGGATGGCATCAAGAAATTTACAATTATGAGGTGAGTCGTTTAAATTCTATCTATTATTAATTAAAATAAACCTCATATTGTCATTTTCCCTTAAAATGAAGAAAAATAATTTTCTTTTGCTACAGTACATCCAGCTTGGTGACTCTAGAGAATGTGGAAATGTACCTATTGGTTCCATAGTTAATTAGACAGCAACTTGCTGCTAGTCTGTCTCTATGTGGTTGTGGTTAGGAACTGTGATGAGTGAAACATTACATTAAATAGTTGAAACTATACTTGTTAAAAAAATGAAATATTGAAAAGTCTATTTTTTCATTTTTTAAATTTATGATACAGTGTGGATGTAGCGGAAACCTCTGTTAAACAACTGTCGAGTTTGAAGTCTACATCGGTCTTGATGAAATAGTAATCTCCTCTGATTCAACATTCTCATACTCAAATTCAGTTGGAGTTGATGCATTTTTAAAGGCATAAAAATCTTCCTTCAGAAGGGAAATAAAATTCTAGGTCCTGTGTCTTAGAATTTTTAGTAGATCCATAATTTTATATGGTACTTATGAAGTGTTATTTTCATGGGGTAGACTTTGAATTGGATATATCAGAATTGCAATTTTCATTAATTGCATTAGGATTTGAGAAAATATAGGGAGAACCTCAAGTCTGAAGTAAATAATCACACAGATAGAAAAACAGAGAGACAGAAAAAAAAAAACATTTGGTACACAGATAAAGAGACAAACAGATGAATAGATATAACATATAGAGAAAGACAGACAAAAAATAGAAAGACAACCGACATACAGATAAAGAAATTGACAAATAGACAAATATATATACAAATAAATAAAAGACATACAGATAAAGATATCGACAAGTGTACATATAGAGAGTTAAATAGACAGACAACTAAATAACACTGGTTAAATATATGGATAAATAGACATACACTCAGGTAAACAGAAAACAGACACATACATAAAGGACAAATATACAGCCAAATAGATACATTAGACACACAAATATACATGCTGGTAAAAAGATAGACAAATAAACAGTTACTGGTAGACAAATAGACATATAGATAAACAGATAGATATTGTAAAGTAGATAGAGACAGATAAATAGAATAGGTAAACAGATTGACAATAGACATACAGATGAACAGATAGACAAATATGGTATCAGTAAATTGGGGTCCTGATCCTAGAAAATAAGGTAAATTGGGGTCCCAAGTCAAAAAAGTGTAGTAGGTAAATTGGATCCCAGCCTATTAGCATTACCCAGAAAACACTGCATGGAGGTTGACTGGACTATCCCTCAAAGTTCTGAGAACTCATGGAAATCAGAACTTGTAACCATTCACTTATAACATGCACGTTTCTCTCACTTATCATCTCTTCCATCAGTTTGTAGTGCAGTACCTTCCTTTGGTGCAGTGTAAATGAGATTGTTTTGCAAATGGTCTCACAGTGCATCCTGACATCAGTAGAGACCTCTATAGCATTAAAGTGAAGGACAGTATTTTGAATTTTATATATTGCTCATTTATGGGAGAATTGCTTAATTTGGTGTTCAATTAATTAATTAATTAATTTTTTCTTCAAATTTTTTAACGCTTTTCTATTTGTAACAAATTAATAGTACTGTACAAAATAAATAACTAACACAGGTAAAAAATTAGAGAGATTGCTACCAGACATACAGCACCCCAATTTAATTAGATAACATTCCCAATTTATCGATCACATAAGGATCAGAAATTGATCAGGATTCAATTTACCTAAGCCTGACAAATGAAGATATTACGGCTAGAATTAGAAAATCAAAACCTGGTATTCTCATAATTGTCACCCATATGGAGATCTAAACAAAATCTCAATTAAGGACTCAATTAAGACTATTTAATAACAATGTGAAAAGTATAATTGCTATATGGGTGTGAGACTTGGAAAGGACAATCACATTATATTAAAAAAAAAATGCAAGGAATACATGTGCAATGCCTGAGATTTATTTTGGGAATCCACAGATTCCCAGTGGGCCAAAAACCATTTCAAACAAGGAATTATGAAAGATAACATCACTGGATGAGATATAGAAGGAGATTAAATATCACAAAAGTAAATGGATTGGACACGCTTAGTGTGGCCAAGAGAGACACACTGGAATGGAATCCACAGGATTGCCAAGAAAAAGAGGAAGACCAAAAATTACATGGGCCAGCACTAACAACAAACAGAAATTGAACAACAAGAAAAAACTTAAGTAAAATTTTATCACCTCACCTCATAATCTTCTTCTCCTTAGACTTAGTTTTCAGAACTTTCTACTTCAGTTCCATCTTCAGTATTTTCGTTGTTTTGTTGTCCTGAAGAGGCCCTTCTTCGCTGCTCCCGCAACCAAACAGAGGGAGCAGGAAGCAGCTCTTCAAGACGACAAAACACTGGTCACGAAAATACTGAAGATGGAACTGAAATTAGAAAAAGTTCTGAAACTAGTCTATGAATAAGCAGATTAGGAGTTGAGGTGATAAAATTTTACTTAAGAAATAATCCCACATAGTGTTTATCACTAAAAAATATGTAACAAGAAAAAGGAATGAAGTCTAAAAGAAAGTGACAGTAAACTACTACTACTACTAATAAGCTCGACAAATAGACATACAGACAGACAACTACAGATACAGATAATGAAATAGATAAACAGAACAGACAGAATAAAACAGGTAGACAAATAGAGAGAAAGTTAAATATAGGGGCAGACAGAAAAGTTTAACAGAAGAACAACCACAACATACGATAAATAGGTAAACAAAACGGATAGATATATGTAGAACAGAGAAACAAATAGACTAGCCCTGTCCTATGTGGCGCCCGCAGGTGCCATGGCACCCAAAATATTATTTTTTGGTGGCCCACCGGACATCTTGCCATATTTTGTGTAAATAGTTTTGTGATAAATTGGATAAATTAATTGAACAATTTTTGGATTGCAAATTTATTCTGGACAACCAACTTCTGTTGACATTAGTGAGCATTTGTGAATATATTCAGAAAGTATAATCTTTCGAATTAGAAATGGAATTTTAAATCTTAATAAGACTGTCCTTAAAAAAATCCTCCTATGCAATGCGCATTTCTGGACTCTATTGGACATTAATAAATATCCCATTGATCCCATTGCTGTTAGTGTTTCTCTGCAAATTTATTCTTGTTTTTGGTTCAAATACCTTTACGAAGTCACATTTTATCTATGAACATCATCAAAAAAAATACCTGCTCGACCCTGCCTGACTGACAAACCTTAGGACAAGCATGTTGGCGCTATAATTAAGTTTTTCATGACATCATTATAATTATTATTAGTATTTTTTGCAAATGCTCAGGTTGTCTTTTTTGACATTCCTGGTTTCTCTCCGGGCATGGCAATTTTGTAAAACCTACGTCTTAGGTTGGGGCGCCTGAAGGCGGGGGTTTTTCGTTGCTCCAAGATGATGGGTGATGATAGGGGTGCGCCAGGAGAGTCCTAATCGTAAGCCTAATCTAGATGATTGAATGATGATGATTGTGATGGCCATAATTATTTCGGGGACCGTTTGGGCCTTAATTTTTCCTGACATTTGTCTTGTCTTACTGGGTGATGGGGGGGGAAAACCCGCGATAAAAACTCATCCAGAAAACTGTTCGCGACCGGGGATCGAATCCGGGCCGCGAGCGTGACCAGGCAGTCGGCTACCTCGAACCCACACGGAGACATTATTATTAGTTTTAGCTGTAGTAGTAGGCTATATGACTTAATTGCAGGATTAGTGATAATAGTATGGTGGTAACGGAATTGTTACTTGAGCACCCACGCTCATAGACAACAGCCAGATGTGCCCCTAATACACACGAAAGTGGACAGTCTGACACAGACAGATTAATATCAAATATAATAGGTAAAGAATGTAAAGAATGTACACAAAATGAGAAGGTTGATATTGTGACTAGCTCTAGGAAAGTTGTTTAAAACAGAGGAGTTTCCAATGCTTGTGAGATGTGACATAAGGGGAGATTATTTCTTGATATTTGTATTATATAGCTTCACATATTGTGTTAATTTTTACGATAATTAATTAAATTTAATTACCTGCCGGAATTATATTTCTCTGTCCACATCCCAATGGTCACTACCTCTTCAGTCGGTCCTGATTGACTTTGTGGTTACAGTGCTTAACTCTGTTTCCACGGTTTGCAGATTCTAATTTGTTTGGGAACCTATGGATTTTTCAGGGCGTAAAATCCTGAGTATGGTCTCCTCAGAGAGAAATTAAAGCCAACGAGTCTGGTTTCCTGCATATAAATTACATAAAATCTGAATTAAATGTCCTTTGGGTGTAATTTATGGGGTTTTCACACCCACATTTGAATTGTGATGCTAATGGCCTTTAGATGTCAAAAATCCTTGTAAAAAAACCTAACATAACATTATCCCTTCATTCTCCTTTGAATCCTGTATGATACAGAGAAGTATATATTTTTTTCTCTCTTTACAAAGGTCTCTACCTTAAGCCAGATAGTCATTGGTCTTCCCAGGTCAAAATTGCATGAAAATTTGTCCCAATAGTTGGTCTGATATTAATGTCCTTCAATGGTATCCAAGTACACTGAAAAGTTTTATGGCAGCAGATGGGGATGAATTTATGGTGCTGGAATTCTAAATGTGAATTTTAATGTTAGAGCATGTAATTAATTTTCTCTTCTTTTTCTCCGAAAGTTACTTTTTTTTTCATTGCATTGGTCACTTTTCTAAAAAACCCATTTAACCTATGGTCATGAAATTTTTCAGAGCATTTAACAGTGTATGTTTGTATGAATCATGCAAGATTGTATAAATTTTAGAAAATATTCATATATTTAATTTTTACATATATAATACGTCAATTTATTGATGCATCACTAATAGAGGCCATACGACCATAAAAATGTACAATTAAAGTCATATCTGGCATGGTTACATTTTCACTCGTGATATTAGGTCAGTTTTTAACATTTCTTGGCCATCAGAAATTACAACAGATATGAGTAAGTGTCACCAATGTAAGTAATGTAACGTCACATTTTAAAAATCTTTAAATCAAAAATAAATAATTTCTTCTTCATAATCAAAGTGTATGTTAACCATTCTATAGGCTAAATCCACAGCAGGAAGTTCCCCCGATTCCCATAAAATTTCAGTGTGGATATCTTAAAAGGACAATATATGAACACCTATTTGGGACCAAATTTTCCTGGGCATTTTTTTCACCCGGATACGACTACTTGCTTAAACCCATTTAACAATCGGATCACGAGCTGAGGTCGCATGAATTCGTAGCACTAAAAATCGTATGAACGACTGTTGTCGCGCAGTGTAAGATCGAAAAAAAGAATTTTTAGTTTATTTTGCTGGCTCATAGATATACTGTTACTACACTTTTTCTTCTCCTACACATCCACAAGAATGCTATTCATCCCTCCATGTCATGTAGAAATTTCCAGAACGCGTTTTACCCAAGAAAAAACATGTGTCAGTAGTAAGAGAAATGGCGCCAAGGAAAGTTAAGGTAGTGACAGTGATGGAATTATGACTTATTAGAGTCGTGAATAGGCCGTGATTCAGAAGTTTCTGATATCTTTCGTGATGAGAGAAGTATTGATGAATCTATAAGTGTTCAGAGCACTTCTGCTTAAGAAGAAGCGGTGAGAGTGATATGAACCTTATTGTCCGCGCCACTGCAAAAAAACATATCCGTATCCGCCAATGATTGGAATTGGGTGAAATCTAGATACCCCTGTTGTATAGCAGTTTAGTGTCCCGCGCCGTAGCTGAGTGGGTTAAATGCATGAAGCCTTGGCGGCAGAGCTACGGGACTTGCGCTGGTTCGAGGCTCCTGGGGAAGAAATTTCTCATGTATTTCGGCCAGTATGGACCGGGGCCCACCCAGCATCGTGAGGCATTTGGTTCTACAATAATTAGGCGGCTCCAGGTTGGAACCACCACTATAACGGCTGGGGACTCGACATGCTGACCACATGTCACCCTACACTGGCTGATTTCATCTCCCTCTGTGATTGACGATGTGGATGTGAGGCCAGCACTGGCTGTTAGGTCTAGGCCTTCTAGTCTGGCCGCCAGGAGTTATTCAGTTAGTGTGTGTGTAATAGATTAAAAATCAATATGAATATCAATCTCCTTCTGAACTCCAATATTTTTATATTATATGGACGCCTTTGTTTTTCCGTAATAACTAAGGAAACTAACGCACTCCGCAGGGAGGTCTTTTAAGCGAATCCGGAAAGAAAGAGAAGAAAGATGCGATAAATGGTTTATGACAGAAGATGGATGAAAGGCTATTTTTCGCTAGTGATAATAATGTCCCAAGTACGAAAATCATGCTTACAACTGTACTAACTGGTCAAAATAGTGCATGAAACCCCAATCCTATGGGAACCGCTGAGTAGATAGAGATTTTCAACTTATCTCTCATTTTCTTCATTTCAAACAAATGAAGAAATGCTATTGATCTGGACAACTGAAAAGGTTAGCCATCATAACACACTGTCAAAAATTTAGTAATCTCTACTCGCCTGCCAATACATTGTCCTAGATGAGAGCCTAAATGAAATTCAGAGGTTATACCGTATGTAACAGTGTAAACCGTTCTAACGTTCGCGTTTTTGAATAAATGTTATAACAAATAATGCGAGGTCGTTACCTGGATATTGTCATTCTTTTAAATTTACATCGGAGATGACATTCTGATTCCTACAACTTCCCCTTCCTGCCAGTACAATGTTGTAATGGAATGGTCAACCATTGTTTGACCAAGGACACACTTCTTCTTAGATAAACTGGTACACTTCACCAAGATCTTTGTAAGAGATGATATCCCTTCAAACAAATGTAATAGGCACTGTGATAGGCCACTAGAAGAGAGATGCCACGTATTTTCTAAGCAAGAAATTGAACCTGGTGAATATGAAATCTGTCAGCTAACCATTTCTGTGTGTAAGTGGAATGGACAAGAAAGATGTTCACTTCTTTCCTCTCAAGCATTCGATCACTGACATTAAGAGGCCTGGATAATTAAAAAGAAGAGAGGTCAACAACCAGAGAAGAAGAAAGAAACAGCTTGTGCTTCGAATACCCGAAGGGAATGGGAGGGGTAGACCTCCATTATCAAGTAACTGCCCTTTTTCCTATTATGAGAAGGACAGTCAAGGGTATCGCAAGAATATTTTTTATTTACTTGATATATGTGTTTACAACTCCTTCATAGCACAACAAGCCTACTGGCAGCAAGAAAAAACTTTCTCTGACTTCAGATCGCCCTTGCAACCCAGCTACTTGAAAGTATCACATGCCTGACTACAATGTATGAGGCTGACCTTCAGCTAGTGCCGACACCCCTAAGACTACAAGCAAAAAATTGGGGTCACTTCCCGATCACATCCCACCACAGAGAAAAGAAAAAAAAAAATGTTACTAACCGTGTGTGGTAGCCTACAACGCAACGGAAAAAGAAGTGAAACTGCATGGGGGCAGTGTGAAATGTAAAACTAAAACTCCTCTTCACTACCGGCTGTTTTCAAGGCTACCATACCAGACTCATCTAAATATAGGACATTGGTGAGTACATAATTTCACTAACTATTTACGATTTTAGAGCCGGAATTTCAATAGTTAATTTTAAATTGATTTTTAGTTACTGGGATTAATATTAAGCTGCTGCATTACATTTAAATGCCAGGATAGGCTTGGATTTAAAATCAGGTTTCTGGTGTAGCAGAGCTGGACTTTCAATGAGAGGTTGGGATGGGTTAAGGGTCAAAATTACATAGATTCATAAGAGGCATATATTTGGAGTTTATATATTATTTATGATAATCTTATAAAGATTATATAATAGATCATAATATATATATATATATTATCTGGTCTAAAAGAGTACTGTACACATATATATATATATATATATATATAGATATATATTATACAACAAATTTTACAGAATTCGATCAACAAACTTTGAGGTATTTGTAAGGGGTGTCTATAGAAAACAATTTGAGATAAGGAAGTCCTGGCTAAGTCAATGTCAAACATTTTAGGCATTTTGTACATGGGGGATGTGTGCAGATATCTCAATAATAAATGAATTGTATGAAGGCCAATTTGTCTTGTTAACATTTATTTTGTATCCCTATAATTGGATAACATTAACTTAAGTGAAGGATTAGTATTTCGAAATAGAAGCTATTTATTAATGAGAAAAATCTACTGTGACAGAGGGCAGTGCACCACTGATACCTTAAGAGAACGCACTGCTATCTGGTCTAAAAGAGTACTGTCATAGCTGGTCATGCTTAGGATGTTGTTGCTTGGTCTCCAATGGCTATTATCATATTGAAAGTGTTTCAATTACAAAGTTATACAAAAGAGTGGAGAATGCTGATTACCATTTTCCTGTACAATATCGTATTTCGTACCTCGTTTGAGACATTAGTTGT
>JASPKZ010001144.1:0-18020 GCA_030220185.1 Diploptera punctata
GTGTGCTATATAACAAAACATCAGTTATACACAATAGCACAATTCGTATTTCGTTATCGTCAGAACATTACTCGCGTTTGTAACATAAATAAACAACATCAACTATGATATTTGTAAGAATGAGTATGGATAAGAATAATAGAGATTCCTAATTGGGGAGGTACGGAAAAAAAATAAATGTGTTTATTTAGGTATGTAGATAGGAAATAACACTATGAGGTTTTTAATATGTTTATTTTTATTATTTATTTTTCCTTATGCAATGTTCAAAATTAATCGTAGAATTTGGTTTCACAATAAGTTGCTGCCATCTTAACGTCAAGAATTTCGAACAATTCTTGGTCACTAATTCAAAGCTTTTGCCATTACTTATGAATTATATGCAGTATTTTAAGATGCGTTTAGAAAACGTTCAAAATAGAGGAAATGTTACCGACAACAAAATATCATTTCAAGCGAAAAAAAAAAAATCAATATAGAGGCGACCGGGAATCGAAACCTACGACCTCCACGCATTGGCAGCCAGAAGCTCTCCCAAAGACTACCAAGTCACATGTCCTATTCTTGCCTATAATAGTACCTCTATACTAAAATACATTTTTATATCGTGTGTGTTTATGTATTATAGATGCAAGAAAATTTTCTTAAAATAATATTATGAAGCATTTAAACTACATTCAGGTTAAATCTTGTCTACAACAATTATTGTAGAACATATCCTTTTGTGATTCAATGTTCAATTTTAAAATATTTTTAGGCCTAATCCAGAATGAGTGTAACGAAAGGCATTTTATGATGCCTTTATTTTCCTACCCAGAGCTTTATTAATATTATTTATGCCCTGTGCATCCATCAAACAGTCATTAAAGTGTTGCATTTTGGGTTAAATTTAAGGAAACTTTCATCAAAATCATAATAAAACAGTCAGTTGATCTTGATGTCCGACATTTTGTCTAGTTATAGAATCCTTAAACAAGGGTGGAGGCATGTATAACGATTCCCATGTAAAGTTGTACACCTCTTCTACACTGAACAGCTAATACAGTGTTTATTAGTAAGAATTTTCAACTGAGATGTGTATAAACCTTGTATAAAAGTTATATATGGATTATTAGTAAGAGGGTAAGACGATAACCACGGAAAACTCAATTTTGAAATTCTGGATTTATACCAGATTTTTTGCATTATAAATCCACGACACAGTCTCTAGTTAGCAGTTTTGCATTTTTTTGAAGTTTCGAACAATTTGACAGTTTTTGGTCAAACTGTAAGGATATAACATATTCCAACACAATTTTGTAATTCTGTACTTATACTGGAATCTATGCATCATAAACGCTTTGCTCTATCTCAAGAAAGTAGTTATGCAGTATCTTAATAATCGTGAATTTTTTACATTTTTTTGTTAATCTCTAAGACGATAACCACGGAAAACTAAATTTTGAAATTCTGGATTTATACCGGATTTTTTGCATTATAAATCCGGGAACACTCTCTAGATAGTAGTTTTACATTTTTTGAAGTTTCGAAAAATTTGACATTTTGTGGTCAAACTGTAAGAATATAACATTTTTCAACACAATTTTGAAGTTATGTACTTATACTGGATTTTTTGCATCAAAAATGCTTTACACTGTCTCAAGAAAGTAGTTATGCAGTTTCTTAATAATCGGTAATTTTTACATTTTTTTGTTAACCTGTAATTCGATAACCACGGAAAACTCAAATTTGAATATCTGGTTTGACACCGGATTTTTTGCATTGTAAATCCGGGACACAGTCTCTTGATAGTAATTTCGCATTTTTTTGTAGTTTCGAAAAATTTGACAGTTTCTGGTCAAACTGTAAGAATATAACATTTTAGAAAACAATTTTGTAATTCTGTACATATACTGGATTCTATGCAACATCAACGCTTTACTCTATCTCAAGAATGCAGTTATGCAGTATCTTAATAATCGTGAATTTTTTACATTTCTGGTTAATCTCTAAGACGATAACCACGGAAAACTCAATTTTGTAATTCTGGACTTATACCAGATTTTTTGCATTATAAATCCAGGACACAGTCTCTAGATAGTAGTTTTGCATTTTTTGAAGTTTCGAAAAATTTGACATTTTCTGGTCAAACTGTAAGAATGCAACATATTCCAACACAATTTTGAAGATACGTACTTATACAGGATTTTTTGCATCATAATCGCTTTACACTTTCTCAACAAAGTAGTTATGCAGTATTTTAATAATCGTGAATTTTTACATTTTTTTGTTAATGTCTAAGACGATAACCACGGAAAACTCAATTTTGAAATTCTGGATTTATACCAGATTTTTTGCGTTATAAATCCAGGACACAGTCTCTAGATAGTAGTTTTGCACTTTTTGAAGTTTCGAAAAATTTCACATTTTCTTGTCAAACTGTAAGAATACAACATTTTCCAACACAATTTTGAATTTATGTACTTATATTGGAATTTTTCATCATAAACACTTTACACTGTCTCAAGAAAGTAGTTATGCAGTATCTTAATAATCGAGATTTTTTCATTTTTTTGTTAACCGGTAAGACGATAACCACGGAAAACTCAATTTTGAAATCCTGGATTTATACCGGATTTTTTGCATTATAAATCCGGGACATTGTCTCCAGATAGTAGTTTTGCATTTTTATGAAGTTTCGAAAAATTTGACATTTTCTGGTCAAACTGTCAGAATATAACATTTTTCAACACAATTTTGAAGTTATGTACTTATATTGGATTTTTGCATCAAAAACGCTTTACATTGTCTCCACAAAGTAGTTATGCAGTTTCTTAATAATCGAGAATTTTTACATATTTTTGTTAAACTCTAAGACGATAACCACGAAAAACCCAATTTTGAATATCTGGTTTGTCACCGGATTTTTTGCATTATAAATCCGGGACACAGTGTCTAGATAGTAGTTTTGCATTTTTTTGAAGTTTCGAACAATTTGACAGTTTTTGGTCAAACTGTAAGAATATAACATTTTCCAACACAATTTTGTAATTCTGTACTTATACTGAATTCTTTGCATCAAAACGCTTTGCTCTATCTCAAGAAAGTAGTTATGCAGTATCTTAATAATCGACATTTTTTCATTTTTTTGTTAACCGGTACGACGATAACCACGGAAAACTCAATTTTGAAATTCTGGATTCATACCGGATTTTTTGCATTATAAATCCGGGACACAGTCTCTAGATAGTAGTTTTGCATTTTTTTGAAGTTTCGAAAAATTTGACATTTTCTGGTCAAACTGTAAGAATACAACATTTTTCAACACAATTTTGAAGTTATGTACTTATACTGGATTTTTTGCATCATAAACGCTATAAACTGCTTCAAGAAAGTAGTTATGTAGTTTCTTAATAATCAAGAATTTTTACATTTTTTTGTTAAACTCTAAGACGGTAACCACGAAAAACCCAATTTTTAATATATGATTTGACACCGGATTTTTTGCATTATAAATCCGGCGACACAGTCTCTAGATACTAGCTTTGCATTTTTTGAAGTTTCGAAAAATTTGACATTTTTTGGTCAAACTGTAAGAATACAACATTTTCCAACACAATTTTGAAATTATGTACTTATACTGGATTTTTGCATCATAAACGCTTTACACTGTCTCAAGAAAGTAGTTATGCAGTATCTTAATAATCGTGAATTTTTACATTTTTTTGTTAATGTCTAAGACGATAACCACGGAAAACTCAATTTTGAAATTCTGGATTTATACCGGATTTTTTGCATTATAAATCCGGGACACAGTCTCTAGATAGTAGTTTTGCATTTTTTGAAGTTTCGATAAATTTGACATTTTCTGGTCAAACTGTAAGAATATAACATTTTCCAACACAATTTTGAAGTTATGTACTTATACTGGATTTTTTGCATCATAAACGCTTTACACTGTCTCAAGAAAGTAGTTATGCAGTATCTTAATAATCGTGAATTTTTACATTTTTTTGTTAATGTCTAAGACGATAACCACGGAAAACTCAATTTTGAAATTCTGGATTTATACCAGATTTTTTGCATTATAAATCCGGGACACAGTCTCTAGATAGTAGTTTTGCACTTTTTTGAAGTTTCGAAAAATTTGACATTTTCTGGTCAAACTGTAAGAATACAACATTTTCCAACACAATTTTGAAGTTATGTACTTATACTGGATTTTTTGCATCATAAACGCTTTACACTTTCTCAACAAAGTAGTTATGCAGTATCTTAATAATCGTGAATTTTTACATTTCTTTGTTAATGTCTAAGACGATAACCACGGAAAACTCAATTTTGAAATTCTGGATTTATACCGGATTTTTTGCATTATAAATCCGGGACACAGTCTCTAGATAGTAGTTTTACATTTTTTGAAGTTTCGAAAAATTTGACATTTTCTGGTCAAACTGTAAGAATATAACATTTTTCAACACAATTTTGAATTTATGTACTTATACTGGATTTTTGCATCATAAACGCTTTACACTGTCTCAAGAAAGTAGTTATGCAGTATCTTAATAATCGAGAATTTTTACATTTTTTTGTTAATCTCTAAGACGATAACCACGGAAAACTCAATTTTGAATATCTGGTTTGACACCGGATTTTTTGCGTTATAAATCCGGGACACAGTCTCTAGATAGTAGTTTTGCATTTTTTTGAAGTTTCGAAAAATTTGACAGTTTCTGGTCAAACTGTAAGAATATAACATTTTCCAACACAATTTTGAAGTTATGTACTTATACTGGATTCTATGCATCATAAACGCTTTACTCTATCTCAAGAAAGTAGTTATGCAGTATCTTAATAATCGTGAATTTTTACATTTTTTGTTAATCTCTAAGACGATAACCACGGAAAACTCAATTTTGAAATTCTGGATTTATACCGGATTTTTTGCATTATAAATCCGGGACACAGTCTCTAGATAGTAGTTTTGCATTTTTTTGAAGTTTCGAAAAATTTGACATTTTCTGGTCAAACTGTAAGAATATAACATTTTCCAACACAATTTTGAATTTCTGTACTTACACTGGATTTTTTGCATCATAAACGCTTTACACTTTCTCAAGAAAGTAGTTATGCAGTATCTTAATAATCGTGAATTTTTACATTTTTTTGTTAATCTCTAAGACGATAACCACGGAAAACTCAATTTTGAAATTCTGGAGTTTTATACCGGATTTTTTGCATTATAAATCCGGGACACAGTCTCTAGATAGTAGTTTTGCATTTTTTGAAGTTTCGAAAAATTTGACATTTTCTGGTCAAACTGTAAGAATACAACATTTTCCAACACAATTTTGAAGTTATGTACTTATACTGGATTTTTTGCATCATAAACGCTTTACACTGTCTCAAGAAAGTAGTTATGCAGTATCTTAATAATCGTGAATTTTTACATTTTTTTGTTAACCTGTAAGACGATAACCACGGAAAACTCAATTTTGAAATTCTGGATTTATACCGGATTTTTTGCATTATAAATCCGGGACACAGTCTCTAGATAGTAGTTTTGCATTTTTTGAAGTTTCGAAAAATTTGACATTTTCTGGTCAAACTGTAAGAATATAACATTTTCCAACACAATTTTGAAGTTATGTACTTATATTGGATTTTTTGCATCAAAAACGCTTTACACTGTCTCAAGAAAGTAGTTATGCAGTATCTTAATAATCGAGAATTTTTACATATTTTTGTTAAACTCTAAGACGATAACCACGGAAAACCCAATTTTGAATATCTGGTTTGACACCGGATTTTTTGCATTATAAATCCGGGACACAGTCTCTAGATAGTAGTTTTGCATTTTTTGAAGTTTCGAAAAATTTGACATTTTCTGGTCAAACTGTAAGAATATAACATTTTCCAACACAATTTTGTAATTCTGTACTTATACTGGATTCTATGCATCATAAACGCTTTGCTCTATCTCAAGAAAGTAGTTATGCAGTATCTTAATAATCGTGAATTTTTTACATTTTTTTGTTAATCTCTAAGACGATAACCACGGAAAACTCAATTTTGAAATTCTGGATTTATACCAGATTTTTTGCATTATAAATCCAGGACACAGTCTCTAGATAGTAGTTTTGCATTTTTTGAAGTTTCGAAAAATTTGACATTTTCTGGTCAAACTGTAAGAATACAACATTTTCCAACACAATTTTGAAGTTATGTACTTATACTGGATTTTTGCATCATAAACGCTTTACACTGTCTCAAGAAAGTAGTTATGCAGTATCTTAATAATCGAGATTTTTTCATTTTTTTGTTAACCTGTAAGACGATAACCACGGAAAACTCAATTTTGAATATCTGGTTTGACACCGGATTTTTTGCATTATAAATCCGGGACACAGTCTCTAGATAGTAGTTTTGCATTTTTTTGAAGTTTCGAAAAATTTGACATTTTCTGGTCAAACTGTAAGAATATAACATTTTCCAACACAATTTTCAAATTCTGTACTTACACTGGATTTTTTGCATCATAAACGCTTTACTCTATCTCAAGAAAGTAGTTATGCAGTATCTTAATAATCGTGAATTTTTACATTTTTTTGTTAATCTCTAAGACGATAACCACGGAAAACTCAATTTTGAAATTCTGGATTTATACCAGATTTTTTGCATTATAAATCCAGGACACAGTCTCTAGATAGTAGTTTTGCATTTTTTTGAAGTTTCGAAAAATTTGACATTTTCTGGTCAAACTGTAAGAATATAACATTTTCCAACACAATTTTGTAATTCTGTACTTATACTGGATTCTATGCATCATAAACGCTTTACTCTATCTCAAGAAAGTAGTTATGCAGTATCTTAATAATCGTGAATTTTTTACATTTTTTTGTTAATCTCTAAGACGATAACCACGGAAAACTCAATTTTGAAATTCTGGATTTATACCGGATTTTTTGCATTATAAATCCAGGACACAGTCTCTAGATAGTAGTTTTGCATTTTTTGAAGTTTCGAAAAATTTGACATTTTCTGGTCAAACTGTAAGAATATAACATTTTCCAACACAATTTTGAAGTTATGTACTTATACTGGATTTTTTGCATCATAAACGCTTTACACTGTCTCAAGAAAGTAGTTATGCAGTTTCTTAATAATCGGGAATTTTTACATTTTTTGTTAACCTGTAATTCGATAACCACGGAAAACTCAATTTTGAATATCTGGTTTGACACCGGATTTTTTGCATTATAAATCCGGGACACAGTCTCTAGATAGTAGTTTTGCATTTTTTTGAAGTTTCGAAAAATTTGACATTTTCTGGTCAAACTGTAAGAATATAACATTTTCCAACACAATTTTGAAATTCTGTACTTATACTGGATTCTTTGCATCATAAACGCTTTACACTGTCTCAAGAAAGTAGTTATGCAGTATCTTAATAATCGTGAATTTTTACATTTTTTTGTTAATCTGTAAGACGATAACCACGGAAAACTCAATTTTGAAATTCTGGACTTATACCGGATTTTTTGCATTATAAATCCAGGACACAGTCTCTAGATAGTAGTTTTGCATTTTTTGAAGTTTCGAAAAATTTGACATTTTCTAGTCAAACTGTAAGAATACAACATTTTCCAACACAATTTTGAAGTTATGTACTTATACTGGATTTTTTGCATCATAAACGCTTTACACTTTCTCAAGAAAGTAGTTATGCAGTATCTTAATAATCGTGAATTTTTACATTTCTTTGTTAATCTCTAAGACGATAACCACGGAAAACTCAATTTTGAAATTCTGGATTTATACCGGATTTTTTGCATTACAAATCCGGGACACAGTCTCTAGATAGTAGTTTTGCATTTTTTGAAGTTTCGAAAAATTTGACATTTTCTGGTCAAACTGTAAGAATATAACATTTTCCAACACAATTTTGAAATTCTGTACTTATACTGGATTTTTTTCATCATAAACGCTTTACACTTTCTCAACAAAGTAGTTATGCAGTATCTTAATAATCGTGAATTTTTACATTTTTTTGTTAATGTCTAAGACGATAACCACGGAAAACTCAATTTTGAAATTATGGATTTATACCGGATTTTTGCATTATAAATCCGAGGACACAGTCTCTAGATAGTAGTTTTGCATTTTTATGAAGTTTCGAAAAATTTGACATTTTCTGGTCAAACTGTAAGAATATAACATTTTTCAACACAATTTTGAAGTTATGTACTTATACTGGATTTTTTGCATCATAAACGCTTTACACTGTCTCAAGAAAGTAGTTATGCAGTTTCTTAATAATCGAGAATTTTTACATTTTTTTGTTAATCTGTAAGACGATAACCACGGAAAACTCAATTTTGAAATTCTGGTTTGACACCGGATTTTTTGCATTATAAATCCGGAGGACAGTCTCTAGATAGTAGTTTTGCATTTTTTGAAGTTTCGAAAAATTTGACAGTTTCTGGTCAAACTGTAAGAATATAACATTTTCCAACACAATTTTGTAATTCTGTACTTATACTGGATTCTTCGCATCATAAACGCTTTACACTGTCTCTAGAAAACAGTTATGCAGTTTCTTAATAATCGAGAATTTTTACATTTTTTTGTTAACCTGTAAGACGATAACCACGGAATACTCAATTTTGAATATCTGGTTTGACACCGGAATTTTTGGCATTACAAATCCGGGAGACACTCTCTAGATAGCAGTTTTGCATTTTTTTGAAGTTTCGAAAAAATTTGACATTATCTGGTCAAACTGTAAGAATATATCATTTTCCAACACAATTTTGAAATTCTGTACTTACACTGGATTTTTTGCATCATAAACGCTTTACACTGTCTCAAGAAAGTAGTTATGCAGTTTCTTAATAATCGAGAATTTTTACATTTTTATGTTAACCTGTACTGTAAGACGATAACCACGGAAAACCCAATTTTGAATATCTGATGTTGACACCGGATATTTTTGCATCATAAATCCGGGACACAGTCTCTAGAAAGTAGTTTTGCTTTTTTTCAAGTTTTCAAAAAATTTTACATTTTCTGGTCAAACTGTAAGAAATATAACATTTTTCCACACAATTTTGAAATTCTGTACTTATACTGGATTTTTTGCATCATAAACGCTTTACACTGTCTCAAGGAAGAGTAGTTATGCAGTTTCTTAATAATCGAGAATTTTTACGTTAATTCTTTAATGTCTAAGACGATAACCACGGAAAACTCATTTTTGAAATTCTGGATTTATACCGGATTTTTTGCATTATAAATCCGGGACAACGTCTCTAGATAGTAGTTTTGCATTTTTTGAAGTTTCGAAAAATTTGACATTTTCTGGTCAAACTGTAAGAATATAACATTTTCCAACAAAATTTTGAAATTCTGTACTTATACTGGATTTTTTGCATCACAAACGCTTTACACTGTCTCAAGAAAGTAGTTATGCAGGTTCTTAATAATCGAGACTTTTTACATTTTTATGTTAACCTGGACTGTAAGACGATAAACACGGAAAACCCAAGTTTTGTATATCTGGTTTGACACCGGATATTTTGCATTATAAATCCGGGACACAGTCTCTAGATAGTAGTTTTGCATTTTTTTGAAGTTTCGGAAAATTTGACATTTTCTGGTCAAACTGTAAGAATATAACATTTTCCAACACAATTTTGAAATTCTGTACTTATACTGGATTTTTTGCATCACAAACGCTTTACACTGTCTCAAGAAAGTAGTTATGCAGGTTCTTAATAATCGAGAATTTTTACATTTCTTGTTAATGTCTAAGACGATAACCACGGAAAACTCAATTTTGAAATTCTGGATTTATACCGGATGTTTTGCATTATAAATCCGGGAACACTCTCCAGATAGTAGTTTTACATTTTTTGAAGTTTCGATAAATTTGACATTTTGTGGTCAAACTGTAAGAATATAACATTTTTCAACACAATTTTGAAGTTATGTACTTATACAGGATTTTTTGCATCATAATCGCATTACACTTTCTCAACAAAGTAGTTATGCAGTATTTTAATAATCGTGAATTTTTACATTTTTTTGTTAATGTCTAAGACGATAACCACGGAAAACTCAATTTTGAAATTCTGGATTTATACCAGATTTTTTGCGTTATAAATCCAGGACACAGTCTCTAGATAGTAGTTTTGCACTTTTTGAGGTTTCGAAAAATTTCACATTTTCTTGTCAAACTGTAAGAATACAACATTTTCCAACACAATTTTGAATTTATGTACTTATATTGGATTTTTTCATCATAAACACTTTACACTGTCTCAAGAAAGTAGTTATGCAGTATCTTAATAATCGAGATTTTTTCATTTTTTTGTTAACCGGTAAGACGATAACCACGGAAAACTCAATTTTGAAATCCTGGATTTATACCGGATTTTTTGCATTATAAATCCCGGACATTGTCTCTAGATAGTAGTTTTGCATTTTTATGAAGTTTTGAAAAATTTGACATTTTCTGGTCGAACTGTCAGAATATAACATTTTTCAACACAATTTTGAAGTTATGTACTTATATTGGATTTTTGCACCAAAAACGCTTTACATTGTCTCCACAAAGTAGTTATGCAGTTTCTTAATAATCGAGAATTTTTACATATTTTTGTTAAACTCTAAGACGGTAACCACGAAAAACCCAATTTTGAATATCTGGTTTGTCACCGGATTTTTTGCAATATAAATCCGGGACACAGTGTCTAGATAGTTGTTTTGCATTTTTTTGAAGTTTCGAACAATTTGACAGTTTTTGGTCAAACTCTAAGAATATAACATTTTCCAACACAATTTTGTAATTCTGTACTTATACTGGATTCTATGCATTATAAACGCTTTGCTCTATCTCAAGAAAGTAGTTATGCATTATCTTAATAATCGTTAATTTTTTACATTTTTTTTAATCTCTAAGACGATAACCACGGAAAACTCAATTTTGAAATTCTGGATTTATACCAGATTTTTTGCATTATAGATCCAGGACACAATCTCTAGATAGTAGTTTTGCATTTTTTGAAGTTTCCAAAAATTTGACATTTTCTGATCAAACTGTTAGAATACAACATTTTCCAACACAATTTTGAATTTATGTACTTATATTGGATTTTCGCATCATAAACGCTTTACACTGTCTCAAGAAAGTAGTTATGCAGTATCTTAATAATCGAGATTTTTTCATTTTTTTTTGTTAACCGGTAAGACGATAACCACGGAAAACTCAATTTTGAAATTCTGGATTTATACCGGATTTTTTGCATTATAAATCCGGGACACAGTGTCTAGATAGTAGTTTTGCATTTTTTTGAAGTTTCGAACAATTTGACATTTTCTGGTCAAACTGTAAAAATATAACAATTTTGAACATAATTTTGAGGTTATGTACTTATACTTGATTTTTTGCGTCATAAACGCTTTACTCTATCTGAAGAAAGTAGTTATGCAGTATCATAATAATCGTGAATTTTTTACATTTTTTGTTAATCTCTAACGGTCTTACTAATAAAAATCTCTAATACAGGCTTTCATCAGTTGTTTAGTTATACAATATATACGCCTTATGTAGATCACGTATAATTTCCTTACTAATAAACGTTGTGCCGGAGCTATATAACAAAACAGTAGCTATACACAATACGTCACATATTCGTCATCATAGTGACGTCAGAACAACATTACTCGCAGTTTGTAACAGAAATAAAACAACATCAACTAGTGATTATTGTGTAAGAAATGAATATGGATAAGAATTAAAAGAGATTCCCTAATTGAGGAGGTACGGAAAAAATAAGTGTGTTTTAATTTATATACATTTTCCTTTACGCAATGTCAAATAAAACGTAGAATTGGTTTCACAGATAATGTGCTGCCATCTAACGTCAAGAATTTCGACCAATTCTTGGAAACTAATCAAAGCTTTGCCCATTACTTATGAATTATATGCAGTATTTTAAGATGCGTTAGAAAACGTTCAAAATAGAGGAAATGTTACCGACAACAAAATATCATTTCAAGCGAAAAAAAAAATCACTATAGCTCGACCGGGAATCGAACCTACGACCTCACGCATGGCAGCCAGAAGCTCTAACCACAAGACTACCAAGTTAACATGTCTATTCTTGCAATAATAGTACCTCTATACTAAAATACATTTTTATATCGGTGTGTGTTATGTATTATAGATGCAAGAAAGTTTTCTTAAAATAATATTATGAAGCATTTAAACTACATTCAGGTTAAATCTTGTCTACAACAATTATTGTAGAACATATCCTTTTGTGATTCAATGTTCAATTTTAAAATATTTTTAGGCCTAATCCAGAATGAGTGTAACGAAAGGCATTTTATGATGCCTTTATTTTCCTACCCAGAGCTTTATTAATATTATTTATGCCCTGTGCATCCATCAAACAGTCATTAAAGTGTTGCATTTTGGGTTAAATTTAAGGAAACTTTCATCAAAATCATAAGAAAACAGTCAGTTGATCTTGATGTCCGACATTTTGTCTAGTTACAGAATCCTTAAACAAGGGTGGAGGCATGTATAACGATTCCCATGTAAAGTTGTACACCTCTTCTACACTGAACAGCTAATACAGTGTTTATTAGTAAGAATTTTCAACTGAGATGTGTATAAACCTTGTATAAAAGTTATATATGGATTATTAGTAAGAGGGTAAGACGATAACCACGGAAAACTCAATTTTGAAATTCTGGATTTATACCAGATTTTTTGCATTATAAATCCACGACACAGTCTCTAGTTAGCAGTTTTGCATTTTTTTGAAGTTTCGAACAATTTGACAGTTTTTGGTCAAACTGTAAGGATATAACATATTCCAACACAATTTTGTAATTCTGTACTTATACTGGAATCTATGCATCATAAACGCTTTGCTCTATCTCAAGAAAGTAGTTATGCAGTATCTTAATAATCGTGAATTTTTTACATTTTTTTGTTAATCTCTAAGACGATAACCACGGAAAACTAAATTTTGAAATTCTGGATTTATACCGGATTTTTTGCATTATAAATCCGGGAACACTCTCTAGATAGTAGTTTTACATTTTTTGAAGTTTCGAAAAATTTGACATTTTGTGGTCAAACTGTAAGAATATAACATTTTTCAACACAATTTTGAAGTTATGTACTTATACTGGATATTTTGCATCAAAAATGGTTTACACTGTCTCAAGAAAGTAGTTATGCAGTTCCTTAATAATCGGTAATTTTTACATTTTTTTGTTAACCTGTAATTCGATAACCACGGAAAACTCAAATTTGAATATCTGGTTTGACACCGGATTTTTTGCATTGTAAATCCGGGACACAGTCTCTTGATAGTAATTTCGCATTTTTTTGTAGTTTCGAAAAATTTGACAGTTTCTGGTCAAACTGTAAGAATATAACATTCATCATCATCATCATAGTACATTCACGAATTTAGACCATTTGTTGACCTGTTTCGGCCTCAAGAGAAACACCATCCAGAAGTCTTTTGAGTGGACGTCCTGGTCTTCTTCTTCCTGCAGGTTGATATCTTAACATTAGTTTGGGTATTCTGAGATCTTCCATTCGATGAACATGTTGTATCCATCTTGACTTATAATCAGAAATTTTGTTTTCTAAAGATTCCATGTGTAATTCTTCTAAGATGTCTTCATTTTTTTTGTGATCTAATAGTGTGTATCCTGCAGTCCTCCGAAGATATCTCATTTCAGCAGATCTAAGTATCTGTATATCCTTCTGTTTCAACGTCCATACTTCGCTACCATACAAAAGATTTTAGAAAACAATTTTGTAATTCTGTACATATACTGGATTCTATGCAACATCAACGCTTTACTCTATCTCAAGAATGCAGTTATGCAGTATCTTAATAATCGTGAATTTTTTACATTTCTGGTTAATCTCTAAGACGATAACCACGGAAAACTCAATTTTGTAATTCTGGACTTATACCAGATTTTTTGCATTATAAATCCAGGACACAGTCTCTAGATAGTAGTTTTGCATTTTTTGAAGTTTCGAAAAATTTGACATTTTCTGGTCAAACTGTAAGAATGCAACATATTCCAACACAATTTTGAAGATACGTACTTATACAGGATTTTTTGCATCATAATCGCTTTACACTTTCTCAAAAAAAAAAAAACAAAGTAGTTATGCAGTATTTTAATAATCGTGAATTTTTACATTTTTTTGTTAATGTCTAAGACATTAAACCCGGAAAACTCAATTTTGAAATTCTTGGATTTATAACCAGATCTTTGTTGGCTTTATAAATCCAGGACAACAGTCCTCTAAGAATAGATGTAGTTTTGCACTTTTTGAAGTTTCGAAAAATTTCACATTTTCTTGTCAAACTGTAAGAATACAACATTTTCCAACACAATTTTGAATTTATGTACTTATATTGGAATTTTTCATCATAAACACTTACAACACTGCCCTCAAGAAAGTAGTTATGCAGTAATCTCTTAATAATCGAGATTTTTTTTTCATTTTTTTGTTAACCGGTAAGAAGAAATAACCACGGCAAACTCAATTTTGAAATCCTGGCTTTATAACCGGATTTTTTTGCATTCTAAATCCGGGAGATTGGTATTCTGATAGTAGTTTTGCATTTTTATGAAGTTTCGAAAAATTTGACATTTTTCTGGTCAAAATGTCAGACTATACATTTTTCTATTCAACACAATTTTTAAGTTATGTACTTATCTTGGATTTTTGCATCAAAACGCTTTACATTGTCTCCACAAGTAGTTATGCAGTTTCTTAATAATCGAGAATTTTTACATATTTTTGTTAAACTCTATAGACGATAACCACGAAAAACTCAATTTTGAATATCTGGTTTGTCACACCGTATTTTTTGCATTATACATCCGGGACAACAACAGTGTCCTTAGATAGTAGTTTGTTGCATTTTTTTTTTGAAGTTTTCGAACAATTTGACAATTTTTTTGTCAAAACTGTTAAGAATATAACATTTTCCAAACCAGTTTTGGTAATTTCTTGTACTTCCTACTGAATCTTTTGCATCAAAAACGCTTTGGCACTATCTCAAGAAAGTAGTTATGCCAGTATCTTAATAAACGACACGTATTTTTCATTTTTTGTTAACCGGTACGACGATAACCACGGAAAACTCAATTTTTAAATTCTGGATTCATACCGACCGATTTTTTGCCATTATAAATCCGGGACACAACAGTCTCTAGAAGTAGTTTTTTTGCATTTTTTTGAAGTTTCGAAAAAATTTGACATTTTCTGGTCAAACTGTAAGAATACAACATTTTTTCAATCACAATTTTGAAGTTATGGACTTATATACTAACTACTGGATTTTTTGCATCATAAACGCTATAAACTGCTTCAAGAAAGTAGTTATGTAGTTTCTTAATAATCAAGAATTTTTACATTTTTTTGTTAAACTCTAAGACGGTAACCACGAAAAACCCAATTTTTAATATTTGATTTGACACCGGATTTCTTGCATTACAAATCCGCGACTCATTCTGTATATATTAGTTTTGCATTTTTTTAAGTTTTCGAAACATTTGACATTTTCTTGTCAAACTATAACAATACCAACATTTTCACTCAACACAATTTTGAAGTTATGTAACTTGATACTTTTGGATTTTTGCATCATAAACGCTTTAACACTTTCTCAAGAAAGTAGTTATGCAGTATCTTAATATTCGTGAGTTTTTACATTTCTTTGTTAATGTCTAAGACGATAACCACGGAAAACTCAATTTTGAAATTCTGGATTTATACCGGATGTTTTGCATTATAAATCCGGGAACACTCTCCAGATACTTAGTTTTATCTATTCTTTTTAAGTTTCGATAAATTTTTTGACATTTTTGTTGGTCCAAACTGTAATAAATTAGAATATCAACATTTTTCAACACAATTTTGAAGTTATGTACTTATATCAACAGGATTTTTTGCATCAATCATAATCGCTTAACCCTTTCTCAACAAAGTAGTTATGCAGTATTATTTTTTAATAATCGTGAATTTTTACATTTTTTGTTTGTTATGTCCTAAGGACTGATAACCCTGGGAACACTCAATTTTGGAAATTCTGGATTTATACCAGATTTTTTTGCGTTATAAATCCCAGTACACAGTCTCTAGATAGTATTTTGGCACTTTTTGAGGTTTCGTAAAAATTCACATTTTCTTGTCAAACTGTAAGAATACAACATTTTCCAACACAATTTTGAATTTAATGTACGTATATTGGATTTTTTCAAATCATAAAACATCTTTTACCACTGTCTCAAGACAGTAGTTATGCAGTATCTTAATATTCGGATTTTTTTTCATTTTTTTGTTAACCGGTAAGACGATAACCACGGGAAAACTCAATTTGAACTCATCCTGGAGTTATACCGGATTTTTTGCATTATAAATCCCGGACAATTGTCCCTCTAGATAGTAGTTTTGCATTTTTATGAAGTTTTGAAAATTTTTTGACATTTTCTGGTCGAACTTGTCAGAATATTAAATTAATGACATATTTCAGTACAATTTTGAAGTTATGTACTTATATATTGGATTTTTGCCAACAAAAACGCTTTACATTGTCTCCACAAAGTAGTTTATGCAGTTTTCTTAATAATCGATAATTTTTACATATTTTTGTTAAACTCTCAGACGGTAACCACGAAAAAAAACCCAATTTTGAATACCTGGTTTGTCACCGGATTTTTTTGCATTATAAATCCGGGACACAGTGGTCTAGATAGTTGTTTTTTGCATTTTTTTTGAGTTTCGAACAATTTTGACAGTTTTTGGTCAAAACTGTCAGAATAATAAAACCTTCCAACCCAATTTGTAATCTGTACTTATAACTGGATTCTATGCATTATAACGCTTTGCTCCTATCTCAAGAAAGTAGTTTATGGCATAATCTTAATAATCGTTAATTTTTTACATTTTTTTTTAAATCTCTCAGACTATAACCACGGAAAACTCAATTTTGAAATTCTGTTCTGGATTTATACCAGATTTTTTGCATTATAAGATCCAGCAGGACACAATCTCTAGATAGTATTTTTGCATTTTGACGTTTTTCCATCCAAAAATTTGACATTTTCTGATCAAACTGTTAGATAATACAACATTTTCCAACACAATTTGATTTGTACTTATATTGCTTTTCGCACATAACGCTTACACTGGTCTCAAGAAGTATTATGCGTATCTTATAATCGAGATTTTTTCATTTTTTTGTTAACCGGTAAGACGATAACCACGGAAAACTCAATTTGAAATTTGATTCATACCGGATTTTTGCATTATAATCCGGACCAGTGTCTAGATAGTAGTTTGATTTTTTTGAAGTTTCGAACATTTGACATTTTCTGGTCAAACTGTAGAATATAACATTTTTCAATAATTTGAGGATATGTACGTTATACTTGATTTTTGCGTCAATAAAACGCTTTACTTATCTGAAGAAAGTAGTAGCAGTAGCTATCATAATAATCGTTTGAATTTTTTACATTTACTTGTTAATTCTAAGACGATAACCCACGGAAAACTCAATTCTGAAATTCTGGTTTATAACAGATTTGTTGCATTATAAAGCACGACACAGTCTCTTCTAGTTAGCAGTTTTGCATTTTTTTGAAGTTTCGAACCAATTGACAGGTTTTTGGTCAAACTGTAAGATATATAATCCAACACAATTTTTGTAATTCTGTTATTATACGGGAATCTATGCATCATTAACGTTTTGCTCGATCTCAAGAAAGTAGTTATGCAGTATCTTATAATCGTGAATTTTTACATTTTTTGTTAATTCTAAGACGATAACCACGGAAAACTACTTTTGAAATTCTGGATTTATACCAGCAACCGGATTTTTTGCCATTATACATCCGGACAACTCTCTAGATAGTGTTTTACATTTTTTGAAAGTTTCGAAAATTTGACATTTTTGGTCAAACTGTAAGAATATAAACATTTT
>JASPKZ010001145.1:0-43624 GCA_030220185.1 Diploptera punctata
GTATAACAAATAAGTCATGAATTAAAAACTATATATAATATTTTTTACAAAAATCCCATGAAAAAACATATAATAATATTTTTATTGTTAGCCTTCAACATTGGGGGGAGTTGGTTTTTAACTGGTAACAGCACATTCCTAGCTATTGTATGCACCCACAGTGGGGGGGTGGAAAAGGTGTCCCTCTATCAACTCCGTTGATAAATTATAACAAAATAAGTCAGGAATTAAAAACTATATATAATATTTTTTACAAAAATCGTCTGAAAAAAACGTAAATTATAATATTTTATTTTCTAGCTTTCACAGCTTTGGGGGAGTTGGTTTATAACTGGTAATAGCCACATTCCTAGCTATTGTATACACCACTACAGTAGTGGGGGTAGGAAAATGATGTCCCTTCTATCAACTCCGTTGATAAAGTATAACAAAATAAGCCAGGAATTAAAAACTATATATAATATTTTTTTACAAAAATCCTCTGAAAAAAACGATAAATAATAATATTTTATTTTCTAGCTTTCACAGCTTTGGGGGAGTTGGTTTATAACTGGTAACAGCCACATTCCTAGCTATTGTATACTTCCCTACAGTAGTGGGGGGGGTAGGGAAATGATGTCCTTTCTATCAACTCCGTTGATAAAGTATAACAAAATAAGTCAGGAATTAAAAACTATATATAATACTTTTTACAAAAATCCTCTGAAAAAAACGATAAATAATAATATTTTAATTTTCTAGCTTTCATAGCTTTGGGGGAGTTGGTTTATAACTGGTAACAGCCACATTCCTAGCTATTGTATACACCCCTACAGTAGTGGGGGTAGGAAAATGATGTCCTTTCTATCACCTCCGTTGATAAAGTATAACAAAATAAGTCAGGAATTAAAAACTATATATAATACTTTTTACAAAAATCCTCTGAAAAAACGATAAATAATAATATTTTATTTTCTAGCTTTCACAGCTTTGGGGTAATTGGTTTATAACTGGTAACAGCCACATTCCTAGCTATTGTATACACCCCTACAGTAGTGGGGGTAGGAAAATGATGCTCCTTCTATCAACTCCGTTGAAATAGATAATAGTAGCAACCATTGTGGAAAGTAGTGACAACGGCTGTGCGAATATAGATGCGACGTTGAGAAAGTAGTGATTTTGGCTTCTATTGTGTGTCTAGAGGTAACCGCGAGGAAAATAGTTTTAAAACACTTTCTGCATTGGCTCTTGGCTTGACTTCCATTTTGGGTGTAATTGTTTTGGAGGCAAGTTTGAAATATCTTTAAAGAGAAGAACGAGTTATTGGGACCTAAATTAGAAGATTTGAGTATAGCTGTCGTGCATTGGACATCAGGTAATGAAATATTAATATAATATTTTAAAAACTTAATTACAAAGTTGTGCGCAAATGCGAACACGTGCCTATGAATTTAGTATGACTAATCTTAGTAAAAATTCCCAAACGTTTATTAGAAATGGATGTACCTAACAAAATCAATTACATGCATATTATTTGTCCACTGCCTTTGTCTCGATGTAGCGTGCTACCTTGTTACGCAGCGGGCCCGAGTTCGATTCCCGATCGGGACAGGCACGTGGGTGAGGTTTTTTTTCAGGGTTTTTCCTCACCTGTAAGACAAATCGAGGCAGTTTAGGGCCAACGTTCTCCGAAAATCATCCGGCCATCATCATCATCATCATTCTTATCACTATACTTCACCGGTTTGGAAAGCAAGGGCAAGCTACTGCACACATAATTCCCTAGTAAAGCTGCAAAGCATTACGTGAAAATGCTATGATTGCAGTGAAAGACCTGTCCTCTGGCATAATTACTTAACAGTAGAATAGCATATCATTTAAAGAAGTGTAAACTATCCTAATGTACACTAACTTGTCCAATCGTAATGTAAGAAAATAAAGTTTCCGCGATAATCTGCCAAAGTTTCTGCGATGTTTAGTGAATTTTCCACTAGAGGTAACAAATATAAGTCAAGAAACGTAAAAACAAATTTTATTACGTTTAAGTACACGTGGGATAGTTAGGTTATGTTATGATTAAGTTAGGTTATGTTATGATTTGGTTAGGTTAGGTTATGTTATGATTTGGCTATGTTAGCTGATATTTATTTAATGTTACAAATATATGTGTCTGGATTTTCTGGTGAAATAGGAACTAATCTGTTGTCTAGAGCCATCTACAGCAATCTTTATTTTTTACAGTAATAATATTAAGAAAACTGCCATTGTGTGGGCCGATGATTTATTTTTTGTATTAGTCATAAATCGATGTTGGGTAATTGTTCAATGCAATAATATAACTAACTCACTGGCACTATCGAACCTGTAGGTTCATGGCCGACCGAACATAAGCTCTCCATACATCCCTATCCAGAACTAATGTTTTCCAACTTTTCTCTGTATAATCAACTTCCGGCTGAGGTGTATAAACCGTCGCACACAATTTTCCATGTAATATTCTTATGCCACTGATGCACTAAACACTTTTCAACCATTTATAATAACGTTTAGTACTATTTTAAACATTTTGGAACCATTTTATAAACATTTCTTATGATTTTAAAATATTTCTAATTTATTCGAATGTTGTACATCAAGTTCTACAGGCGCGGAAATGCTTCATGTAACATCCGCTAGGAGACTCTCACATCACAGTTACCAACATTTGAAAATAATTTGAAACCATATTTAGTGTTAGTGTACGTAAAATTAGTTTATAGTTTGTTAAATAATATGCATGTAAATTGTTTTGTTAGGTTAGGAAATGGGAAGTTAGTTTACGTTCATTTTTGTTTGAATTTGGAAATAAATAATACACATGTAAACCTTTTTGTTAGGTTAGGAAATGGTAAGTTAGTTTACGTCCATTTTTTTTAGCATTTGGGAATTTATTCCCAATGTTGGTAATGCTGACTTCAGAGTCATCTACCGGAAGCTACATTAACCATTACAGCAACTCGCGCATGCGCACTGCGATTCTGTAGAACTTAAAATAATTCATGTGCACCTTATCCTCTACTTCCCACAAATCATAGTAAATGCTAGGCTCAGGTTTCCATTAAGCGCAGTGAGAAATTTTTCTAAGTCCGATGCAGGCACTATGCGCAAGTGCTGACAGGGTTTTATTTTCAAATTATTTCCCACCATTTACAACAAATTTTACATTTTTTCTAACGTTTATTTGAACATATTTTTCAATAATATATAACTATTACCCATCCAAGTGTTTTGTGCAGGCGGAAAATATGTTAACTAGTAAACTGGTCTTTCTCTTTCCCTTCCTTACTATGTTGCCACTTCCTGTCCTTTGTATTATGTTGTCTAATTGGCAGGTAGAGAGCTGACAAATACTATGTATTTTAATGATCCGTCGTTCTGCGCGGTCAGTGGCAGAATGACTAACTTGACAACCCTGTTACTTTTGGGGTTACGTCTAGGAATGAGCTGTCCCTCCCTTGCTCTTCTCATTACATGTTGCCCACTTGTGATTTATTGTGAAGCTGGTAACAGAGGGACGACAAATACTGTGATTTTTAAATGATCCCGCTCGCTTGAGTGATCCGTGCTTAAATGACTAATTTGACAACCATGTTAAGTTCTTTCACACGTGTTTAGAGATTCTTCCCCACATTTGAAGTTGAAAAATTTCAATACGTGATCGGATGTACAGTTTTCTGCTACATCCCTTCCACAGATTCAGTAGATCGGCAACACTAGCGCTAAAACTCCTTCCCCTCCGCCCATTGAACAGTTAACTTGGATGTGTAATATATACGTAACTTGAAGATGTGACAGCCATATTGATTTAAAGAATATTCTGTACAACAATAGTGCAGCCAACATAGGTTATGTACTTCAGAATTTGAGAACTTACTATTTATTTTTGGGCGTAGCATTCTTTCATAGGTTAGAGCGTTTAAATTGCCTTAGGTTAGCTTTTAGGTTGGTCTTTCATAGGTTAGAGTACTTAAATTGCATTAGGTACTTTTAGGTTTGTTAGATAGCATGTATAATGTTGGCTGCATCGCGATATTCCATAGAGTAAACTGCTTTGTGTTTGTTGGCACATGCGTGTAGTGTCTTTCAAAAAATTCTCACTATGCTTAATGGAAAGATTATCCAAATGCTATTCTCCCACCCCTTCTTGGTCTACCGACTGGGCGGTTTCTCTCTGGTTTTCCTACAAGAAGCTTCCAAGTACATCATTCATTCCTCATGTCTTGCCAATCGCAGTCTACAAGACTTAACTCTTTATATTATATCTGGCTTCCTACAAAAGACCATGTAGTTCATTGTTATGTAGGTATGGTCTTCTCCATTCACCTGTCTGTTCACCTCTCTTTGGTCAAAAAAAATTTCCAAAGAACTTTATACTCAAATATTCATAATCCTCTTTCCCCCCTTAAAGTAAGAGTCCCATGTTTCAAGTCCATATAAAATAACTTATAGAATAACAGTCTTAGATATTTTCAGTTTAATGTTTTTTGAAAGGAGTTGGTGCAACAATAAATAGTGAAGATTGGCTGAAACTTTAAACATATTTTTCTAGAAACGTAGATAATTTTGCATAGCCTGTTCAGTAAGAATTAAATTGTTAAATATGTAAAGGTAGAATAATATATATTGTTGCTATTTTGTGTTTATTTGAGCAGTAATGGCGGAACATTGTGACGTCTACTTCTGAAGATCTGCCGCAGGAGAATCAGCACAGATGATGTCATACTCAGGTCAAGGTGTGGTGGGAAGCCCCACATCTCTCGCTGAGAACCTCGACACTGCAATCTCCTCTACTGTGGATCCTCCTCCTCCTCACAACACCGAGTACAGAAATGGTAAGTAACTTCTATACTCCTTGAATGTGACATTGTGTTTTACTGAACTTCAGGAGCATATATATGTTCAGGATATTAAAATTCTAACAATTGCTTTATTTTCAAAAGAGAGTGATATTGTCATACATTTTACAATCACTAATACCTGTTTTAACTAGAAAATAAATTCTGTTCACTCATCTCGTATCCCCTCTTCTAATTAGCACGGGAGAACTTTCCCTCGTGGAATATCTACGCACAAAGTTCCTGCTACCATCATTACATTGAGGAGATAAGACTAAAGAGGAGGAAATAAATACTGAACAGATGCAATGATCATTCCACTCCTCAATTTCACAATTTTTATGTTTTTTCTAACAATTCCATTGTTATTACCCCTAGAGCATTAGCTACATGCATATTTGTAAAGTGTTCTTTTGTATGAGTTTCTAAATTCCTATTAGTTTTCTGTACAGTTTTTGCAGTCATTACCCTATTAGTAAATTCCAGATTTCTTACATTGGGAATTTATTTTTCGCAGGGTTATGCTCTTGCTCTAGTTCCAAGGGTCGTGGGTTATACTGTGGGTTGATAGACTTTTTTTTAGAACGAAAGACTTGTGGGACATATTTGTCCATAAATGTAAGCCTAAAGGATTAGGGAGATATTTTCCCATTGAAACATATTTTTTGTAAAATTATAAAAATCAGAAAATGGTTGCAAGGAATTATTTGTGGCCTAACCTATTGTTTACATCAGTATCATCAAAATACAATAATAATACATGTTGTTCTCTTTTCCACCCTAATTTTTATTTAATTATAAGAGTTAACAGGTAATATCTTTTAGAATTTATTTTTAAAAATATCTTATATGCACTTACATTATTTTGATACTCCAGGTCACTCGTTTAGAACTGTCTTTTGTATGATAGTCATTAACGCACCCCGATATACCAACACACGTTATCTTTCAATCTGTTTGCATGTACCGTAATTCACTACACGTATCATAGCGTCAGAGTCACTATCAGCGTATAATTCTTTCACATTTCTTTCGTAACTAATTAGTGAGGCATTTTTATGTTTTAAAAAATGAACCCAGTCTACATTACTAATTCAAGCGTTAGTACAACTTTGCTAGGTTTGACTCCACAGAAAAAAAATTTTTGCTGATTACTCTGTAGTCAACAATACCGGGTACCCGTGTTTATGGTTTTAAGCATTTTTTTCAAGGCACACGTGTTCACACTGTCATAAATTCCCTTGCGACTACAGTCACCTTTCAAATCATAAATAACCCTTATTGGAAGTCAACCCACAAAATTAGACCTTTGCAAAATAATTTAATTTTAATAATAAACTTCTCTATGTAGTAAAATAAAACATTTAGTTGAATAATACTCTTATGACTTAAATAAAGTTCCTTCTTCTTCTTCCCTTCCAATATTAGGCCAAGCTGTTACATCTATAGAAAATTTTCCCTCCCGCTTTTCATAGGACGGCCCAGTGATCTTCGTCCTCTTGTTATTAATTATAACAGCTTTGGGGTTCCGATTTGAACTCATCTTTCAAGTGGTGTTTCCAATTTAGTTGGTATTGTTTAATATATTCCAAAATTGGCGTAAGTCTTCAATTCTTTTAAGATATCGGTGTTCCTTTTCCGATCCCATCTGGTGTAACCCGCTGTTCTGCGCATGAATCTCATTTTACAAGCCGTTATTTCTGCTTTATGTTGTTTTTTAGTGTCATGCTTCACTTACATAGGTCAACACTGGTCTAGCCAAAGTGTTATAAACGTAATCTGGTTGTTTTTTTTGTACAAGGGGATGGTTTCATACTTGATTAATAATTCCTAAACTTTATTATAACTAGTACTTTTTCAGGGATATCCTTTTTCATCCAGATAGGAGAGATAATATCGAAGTATATTTAAATTGATTAGATCTCTCTAAAATTTTATTCTGGAGACAGATTTACTTGTATGGGGTCTTTCCCATGAAATGCACCATAATTTTAGTTTTGTTAATTATATTTCCATATTAAATTTGGCACCTATTTTTTGTAAATTATAAATTGATCGTTGCAAATCATTTTAGAAGTGCCAGAAGAGCTAAATCGTCTGCAAAAGAATAGCATCGAGTTGAGGTTCCTATTGATGGGTTTATATCCTCGTTGTGTTTTCCTCCATTCATTTATTAATTATATTCATATGTATAATGAAAAGCACCAGTGAAATTCCACATCCCTGTCTTACTCCAGTGTTGATCTTTCCCAAGAAGATAATTTGCCATCTTGTTTAACAGAGATTTCATTATCTTTATAGATGTTGAAGATATTAGTAATATATTGTTGTGGAAACGTTATCATCAGCTAAAATTTGTAGTATATATTTCTGTCTACTTTGTCAAAAGCCTTTATGAAGTCAACGAAGGCAATATGAGTTTCCATATTGAATTCCTTGTGCTTTTCTAATAGTAGTTTTAGAGTAAAGAATCCATCTGTACACAGATCTACCCTTCTGATCCATTCTGCTCTTCTCCATTATATTTTCATAAATTTTCCTCAATTTATTCTTAACAATATTAGCATAAATTTTATATCCGAGTTCAACAAGCTAATTCCACGATAGTTATCTTTGATTTGGCGACTTCCTTCCTTCCTTAAATAAAAGTTATTTTATACTTATATCTCTTATAGTTTATCGTAAAAAAAAGTTTTTGTTAGTATGCGCGCTCTACATCCATTTAATATCACGGACTGGGATTTAAATTCCGTCCAGCATTCATGCGGTATTTTTTAAATACCCCGGAATAAAAGGTTAAGCAGAATAAAGCGGTCCTAAGCAAATTACCAACATCATGTCCTAGTAATTACCTTATTTGACTGTTAGGACGTCTCATTGCATGGATGTGTTGACCCGCATGACATCTATGAGCAAATAAGGTAATTAAAATTAACATTGTTTTAGTAACTCTTACAAAGGAGAGGCCATGGCTCAACAACGGGCTATGCCATTATAGATAGATAGATAGATATTCTTCAAATAAAATTTGTTATTCGGCAAGGAATGATAAATTATAATATTTAAGATTGAAAAATAAAAATTTTTGTATACACAGGATGTTAGCTGATATCTGAATGTTGTGTTTTCAGTTGCCGGTGCTGATCGGTATGAAACAGCGAGACGTAAGCGAGTATTGGAAGAAGGTGACAGAGCAACGCGTGTGAACTGAAGGGGTAAAGAAGGGCAATTACTCTCGTACCAGCGAAGGTCGCGTCATGTAGTTTCACGGAGACTCATGAGTTGGAGCGTCCCCAGAACCTGCCGCCCTCCTGCAGGAGCTGTCGTAAGAATGTTGCTCCGCTGCCAATAAAGAAGAGGAAGTTTATGCATGCACCTGCTGGTGAAACCGAACCAGGACATCACATCGTGGAACAAGAAGTGACTGTACCTCCTCCACCTCAGCAAGTTCCAGTGCAGCCGCAGGTGTTCCCTGGTCAGTATCTCATTCTGTTACAACACTAGAAATTTTCATTTCACATGCATGTTGTTAATTAATGATAGAGTTATATTGTATCCTCCTTCAGAAGGTCAATTCCAAACCATCTCTATCTTCCCGTGCTTTCTTCTTTTTAGTTCTTCCCAGTCGTATCCTCTTTCTTGTAGACTTTTCTTCATCTGGTTCATCTATCTCTCTCATAGTCGTTCTCCTTGTATCTTGAGATTTAACATGTTTTGTGGTGTCTTTCCTATTCCATTTTTTGTTAGGTGTCCTAACCATTTAATCTTTTTTTTTATAAATCCTGTTGTTAATTTTTCAACATGTAAGGTCTCCCTGAGTTTGTTATTTGTTATTCTATATCTCCTTGTTTTATGTACCATTCCACATAAGAATTTCATTTCTGTAGCTTGAATTCTGCTCAAGTCCTTCTTTGTACATGTCCAAGTGTCAGGTGCATATGTTAACATTGGTTTGAAATAAGTTTTATGCATTGCCATTTTAGGCGTGATGGGTATATCTTTATTCCAGATAATTGTTTTTTTAAATTATAGACATTTAAACTTTTTCTATGACTGGCCTCATAGAATCATAGTCTGTGTTACTGACTACATTGAATGAGTTCCCGGGTTCTTTTCCCGATCAAACAATGGAATTTTCCATAAAGCAAATTATTGGTTGCCCTAGTCTGGATTTTTAGGTTAAGAACTCTCCTGGTGCTTCATTACCATATCATATCATTGGGTAACATAACTCTGCCTTTCAGGTTGCCCCAACATGAGAAATGGATTACAATTTCACCAATGCCAGGGGAGGAAGCCAGAAATGTCATAAGAAGAACACCTGGTGGCATCAGATGAATAAAAAAATTATTTTCTCTATGTATTACGTAGACTTTCATGGCAGGAGTTGCTATTATGATCTTGAAGAAGATTTTAGGGCTGTAGGCCAGGGTCGTGAGGCTTGTACTTCCCTGACATTTTGCCAAATGCAGTCTCTGTCGAAATGTCGGGGAACTACAAGCCTGACGACCACGGCCTACAGCCCAAAAATCTTCAAAATCATCATTTTCTCTATTCTTTCCTGATTTCAGTCTGTATTTTGCCATTTGCATTTATCACTGTTCTAGTAATAGTATAGAAAAATGTGATGGTACAGAGAGAAATGTGTGAATAAATTGGAAGCCTAATAGCTCAGATGGAGAGCACTCATGTACAGAAGCAGACACATAGGGTGTATTATCTCTTCAAATTTAATTTGTAAATCTTGTTTGTGCAATAGGGACTATCTAAGTGTTTTTTTGGTTTTTCAGCTTCCAGCGGGACACAACTGCGCACAATCTCATAGAGGATGGTCCCAGCGCCCCCAGATCATCTCTTGTTAGGTAGCGACAGCAATGAGACAGAAGATGACTCAGACATTGATGTCGTTTCTGTCCAATTTGAGCAATCACAGCCCAGAGACCCTGTGACGGTTGTATACTTAACTCAAGAATCGGATGAGGAAATTCTGGACTCAGCGCAACATCCTGCTGTATCCACTGCACCACCAGAGTCCCCTGCAGCTAGTCACTTCATCCCATGCATTCCCCCACCCCAAGTTGTACCTCCTGTTGTCAGTCCATCATCCCAATACCAGTACAGCGGTAGTGAGCCTGCAGAAGTCCCGAGCACCCCAGATCATCTCTTGTTAAGAAGCGACAGCGATGAGACAGATGATGACTCAGACATTGATGTCGTTACTGTCCAATTTGAGCAATCACAGCCCAGAGACCCTGTGACGGTTGTATACTTAACTCAAGAATCGGACGAGGAAATTCTGGACTCAGCGCAACATCCTGCTGTATCCACTGCACCACCAGAGTCCCCTGCCTCTATTCACTTCATCCCATGCAGTCCCCCACCCCGAGTTGTGCCTTCTCTTGTTAGTCCATTTCGGACTTCCATCATCCCAGTACCAGTGCAGTGGCAGCGTGCCGGCAGAAGTCCTGTGTACCCCACCGCCCACTGCTGATCACGACTATAACAGTACACAAAGTCACCCAGTGCATGAGTGGAATTTACTCTTTGAGCAACTCATGCAAGAGGCGGAGAGACGACTTAGGGATATTCATGCCATGGTCAGCCCGGTGCACTATTCACAGCAGTCACCAGTGGCTCCTCCTCTTCGACACCAGTACGGCATGCACCATCACCATCAGCTACCAGAGCCTACACCTCAGCAACCAACTGTGTACAGTCATCCTGAAGGACGTTCTGCTATGATCCCACCTCCTATGGTAAGTGTATGTATCAAATAGCTACTCTGTTATAATTTAAAACAAAATTCTTTCCAACGCACCTCACCTCATATCCTGTCTTGTAATTAGACCAGTTTCATAACCTTAGTGGTTACATCTTCAGTAGTTACATGACTGATGTTCTGTTGTCCAGGAACACTGCTTCTTACTTCATCTGTTTGTGGACCGATGAACTCACCAATCAAATCAACTTCCTGGCAATTTAAAAGTCGTTTAATTTTTTCTTTCTTAGGTTTTTGAATGTGGATTTTTTCCCGCAAACAGTGTTTTATTAAATCAGCCTTTCTTTCAATTTGTTGTTTTTCTGACCAACCATGAGCGGTTTACTGGTGTTTTTGCAATTCCTTGTTCCTTCACTCTGGTTTTCAAATTTCTTTTAGTTTTCCCTGTGTAAATATGATCACAATCTCTGCATTTAAACTGGTAAATTGCTAATTTTTATTCTTCAATTCTGTCATTTTTGTTGGTTTTAATTATCCTATTGAGGCTGAATTTATTTCTCAGTTCCAATCTTAAGTTGGACTTTTTTAATTTGAGGAGCTTCAATGGGTGCCAAGAGATCTGAATGACCTTTATTTTAAGTTCGTAGACTGAGGTGGGCAGGAATGGACAGTGGGCATGAGAGTGGGAATGAAAGAGGGCATGGAAACTTCTTTTAGGGAAACAAGAGGGAAAATGCCCAATTGGTAGAGCAAGAATGAGGTAGGAGAATAACGTTAACCATGATTTGAGGGAAGTAGATTATACAGGGGATGATTGGAAAACATTAGCTCAGAATAAGGATGTATAGAGAGCTTGTGTCCACTCAGCCATTAATGTACGGGTTTGAAACTTAGTTATAATGAAGAATTAGTGGTATTGGTGATGAATAGGTATTATGTAGAAATTAATTGTTGTATGTTTTCATTCAGTGTTTATAGTATCAATTTTTAACCCTTGTTTTCTGTTTTGATTGTTGCAGGTGGCTCCTTCGCTGCAAGCCCCAGATGAACAACAAACTGATGCCAATCCATCACAGGAATAGACCCTTTGGGATGTACAGGCGGCGACCTTGTCTATGGATACACACGAACACTTCACAGCTCACTTTTGAGCGGTACACGTTCCTGTACAAATATAAACAGGTCAGTCTCTACTTCAATTTGTTTTTAATAAAAAAGTAGCAGCTGTTATTTGAAATTTGCTCCTTCAAGATACACTTTTTTCAGCTCTGACATTCACATATACACAGGGTGTCTCTAAAGTCACTATCCATTTCAATGCAGGAGGACAATGATTAAAAAATCAATGTTATTGTGAAGTTATACACTTATTCTACTGCCATCTGGTGAAAACACACAGCTGTGAAACAAAATGTAGACTTTAACATTTAAACCGAGAAAGCCTGCTGCTTCTGTGATATGATTCCATAAATCAAGCAGATGTGATAAGGATGTTTTTGTAGAATGAAACTTAGAATTTTCTGCACTGTGTTGCCAGGGGCACTCAACTCCTTACTGAGGCATCAAGTTGATGTGTTCGGACTCTCAGTGGCAATTTGAACCTGCTGCACTGTTTCTGCTGATAACCGTAGTCATGCCTCATCACTGCTGGTACACTTAAATTTGTTTAACCTTTTGAACGCCATGCCCGGCGTGCGCCAGTGAAAGTGTGTGTACAGCAGTATGTCACACCTGGCAAGCTCCAGTTTTCAATCTTATTTTAAATATTTTTTTCCTGAAGTTTTTACTTCAATAAACTAAAATTATTTTTCGTGCTGTGTTTGTACATCCTTTCTTAGCAATACTTTGCACATCCCTTACAGAATAACGGTACAGGCTAGTTGTAAATGCGTTTTCTAAAGGAGGGAGTACATTCAAGTTTCAAGGCCTTTTTTTTTTTTTTTTCTATGGAATGTTGCAATTTCAGGATTTTCTCTTTATTTATTTTATTTTTAGTTGAAAAGATACCTGGCCAAGGGGTAGGTCGTGCTGTGAAACACAGTGATTCATGTCTCGAAGTTGACGAAAATACAATACGCGAATTTATTGTGTCAATTTTATCAGAAGTTGAGAGTGACAGTAACAGTTCATCAAGTGACGAATGTGATAGTTGTCCTGTTTCTAAGAGAACATTATTACAATCTAAGCCTGTAAATAGTAAAGCAAGTGATGTAGACCTAAATGAACAGGGTGTGAGTGACAGTGGTGGGCGTGTCGCGCCAGACTAAACACGTGGCATAAAACAGCTGTTTGACTGGAATGGATTCGAACCCAGGACCATAAAAAATGTCCAACAATTTGAATATGATAAGTGTTTAGTGATAATGTCATCAAAAGTATTCAATAGGATACATGTTTTAGTGATGGTGATAACACATTTGAATGAAGACACCGTGCTGGGATCTTTACAAGTGGAAGCAACACCGCCTAACCTTCAAATAAATGTATAATAGTGAGTTTAGCACGGCATGTAGATAGTTAATTATACTTTATAAAGGTGTATATTATATAGTATGGCGTAGTACTTTACATTTAAAAAACCTGGCACCCAGAGCCCAGCTGGCAAAATGGAAACTCGACAGTCAAAAGGTTAAAAGTAGATGAATGTATGCTTTTGTTGAGTCTCGTTTATGGAATTTATGGGTAAATTTAGCACTCTCGTCTTCATATGTCAATCTGCATACCTGTGCACAAACAGTGGCAACCTGTTCTTCCATGCTAAATATGTTGCATTAACCCATTGGAGACTTTTAACGAGTCTCCCTCGTGAGCAGGTAGAAAGTCCAAACAGCTCCTCCACGAGCTAGACTCGTTGTTGTGTTATAACCCCCACTGTAAGAAGTTAGGTTTTTTTAGTGGTTTAAATTTTCGGTTCACCATCAGTAAAATTTGTTGTTTGTTTATGTAAAGTAAATATGTATAGGTCTAGTGTATTGTATAGTTTATTTTAGTTATTATTTATAGAATAGTAGACTATAGTTGTAGGCATTTATTACGGTAAAATTTACGGTTAAAGTATAAGTGAATATAAATTCAGTGCTTATTTGTTAAAATTCATAGTTTTAAATTTAATTTTTTTTCTTGCAATATGTGCGTAAATAGGAGAGAACGTATTGCTTTTGAGAAACTAAGTGAAGTAGTGGATGAAATGTTATGTGACAGTGATTGTAGTGAATTATCATGGAACGAAGATTCGGACGATGAAATAATATACAGTGACAACGTAACCGTGCATGCTACTGATGGTAGAAATATTAGGTGTGAGTTTCGTCCAGTTTTTATCTATAGTATTTTATAATTTACAGGTCGATATATAACTATGATAATTAAAGAATATACGAAGAACTTTTCCTGATTTTATAATGTATAGGTCTATGCTTATTTTATTTCATATATTTATTTTTATTATGTACAGTATTATATTGCATTTGGTTATTTTTTTCGGTCTTGTTTGAACATATGATTTGTGTTGTACTTTTCAAGGCAATGTCCGAGAACTTTTACAAAAAGATGGTTTTTGAATTGTTTGTCAACTTTCACAGCCTTGAAAATAACAAAACATAACGGTTTACAATGCACAAAAGAGGGTAGGCAGCAGTAGGCCACATTCCTTTGCTATTCGTAAAAGTACAAGATACTAAAAGAAATTCAGGGGTAAACAAAATAACTGAAAACATAAGTGATAGAACACAGTATGTGTATTTTGTATTCTGATTTAAAGTCGAGCGCAGCCGGAGTAGCGGTGAGGAGATTTAAATGGGTTCCCATTGAACATGCTAGGTGCTTTAAACGTGTCTCCAGTGGGTTAAGCTAACAGTGTATGCTAAGAAAAAAGAAATTGTAGAGTTTCCATGGAAATGAAAGTGACTTTAGAGACACCCTGTATCATCCCTTCACTAGCTGAAGATAGACACACGTGGATGTAGGCCATTAATGTCATGCTGCAAATAGAGACAGATACACATATGTCCCTTTTACAGTGTATTATTTGTGTTTCCAAAAGTTTGTTGAATTGTTTTTAACGCCATCTGTTGTATTTGTCCTGTTTCATGTATTTTATCACTGCTGAGGGTTCTTTACAATTAGTTTTACTTTCATTTTTAAGTTTACATTATATAATATAATGTAAATGGACAGCTAATGACAAATGAAGGAAATTTTGAGGAAGTGGCTGAATTCAAATACCTAGGAACAATAATCACAAATAGGAATGAGATGCACAAGGAAATTAAACATAGGCTCAATTCTGGAAATGCGTGCTATTATAGTATTACAGAGACTCTTGACGTCCCAACTCCTTTCAAAAAACATTAAACTGAAAATATATAAAACTATTATTCTACCAGTTATATTATATGGATGTGTAACATGGACACTTACTTTAAGGCATGAAAGGAGGTTATGAATATTTGAGAATAAAGTTTTTAGGTAAATCTTTGGACCAAAGAGAGATGACCACACAGGTGAATGGAGAAGACTACATAACACTGAACTACATGATATTAATAGCAAGCCAGATATAATAAGAACAGTTAAGTCTCGTAGACTGCGATGGGCAGGACATGTTGCACCTATGGGGAATGAAAGACATGCATGGAAGCTTCTTGTAGGAAAACCAGAGGGAAAACACCCAGTTGGTAGACCAAGAATGAGGTGGGAGAATAACATTAACTATGATTTGAGGGAAGTAGATTATACAGGGAATGATTGGAAAACATTGGCTCAGGATAGGAATATATGGAGAGGTTATGTCCGCTACGGGTTTGATAGTGCCAGTGAGTAAGTAAGTAATATTGTTTTATGTGCACTGAACATGGGATGTCTTAGACATTTACTCTGATTGCTCTGTATTGTATAAAGTTAGGTCAGAAGAAGAAAATAAATTTATGGTTTGGTTACACGAGCAAGTCATGGATATTGAAGGTAATTCCACAGTTTGCAGTTTTCCACGCAACAATGGAGTACTTGACAGTTAACTAACTAACTCACAGGCTCTATCGAACCCATAGGTTCATGACCGCATAGACATAAGCTCTCCATACATCCCTATCCTGAGCTAATGTTTTGCATTCATCCCCTGTATAATCTACTTCCCTCAAATCATGGATAATGTTGTTCTGCCACCTCATTCTTGGTCTACCAACTGGCTGTTATCCCTCTGATCTTCCTATAAGAAGCTTCCATGCACCTCTTTTCACCTCCCATTCATGCCACATGTCCTGCCCATCGCAGTCTACGAGACTTAACTGTTTTTATTATATCTGGCTTGCTATTAATACCATGTAGCTTACTATTATGTAGTTTTCTCCATTCACCTTTCTGTTCATCTCTTTTTGACCCAAAAATTTACCTAAGATCTTTATTCTCAAGTACTCATAATCTTCTTGCTCCCTTAAAGTAAGAGTCCATGTTTCACATCCATATGATATAACTGGTAGAATAACAGTTTTATATATTTTCAGTTTAATGTTTGTCAGTTAAAGAAAAGTTAATCAATTAATCAAATTTCCAACTTTTTACACTCAACATATAATTTAAATTCAGTTTGAGTAAGTTAACAAAACCTGGTAACGTTGTCAGTTGAAACATATCAGTTGTAGACAGGTGTGGCTCAACTCTAGATTAGGACGTTTCTATTATTTTCTTTACAACATTCATATGTCATTGTTGCATTACATACTTTTACCATTTGTGATAACATTTTGTATTTTAAACATTTTGCAACGGTTGTTAAAACATGTTTAACAATTATTTAACACTTATCCATGTACACAAGTTGCGCTGTTTATCTCTCAATGAAGTTCTACATAATGCAGTGCAAATGTTTAATGTAACTTCCACTAGATGGCAGCACATATGTGTGGCTATTAATTCCAAACCATATTTCAAGAAACTAACTTGATTTTGTTGGGTTCTGATGGGACAAGTTACTGTACACAAGATTAGTTTACAGTTTCTTAAATAAACTGTTGTTGGATTAGGAAGTTGGTGTACGTCCATTTGTTATAAACATTTATAAATTAATTATGGCAAATAACATTATGAGGTTAAGTTGTACCTGACCTCACGAGCTGAGATAAGACTTCATTTTTATTAATTACTCGCAGACATTGTCCTGCTGAACATTCAATTCTTGTGTCATGGCCAGACAATAAAAAATGTTACTTTTTTTACCATAAACTTCACTAATTAATAAGTTTGCCAAAAAAACTCCTCACTGCCATCTGTTGTGGCTCAAGAAGTGGGAATATGTCATGACTACACATCTGTTGTGGCTCAAGAAGTGGGAATATGTCATGACTACACAGCTGACATAAAAAATTCCTTTAACCCAATTACAGTGCCATCTACTAGGTCCAATTTTGAATTTAAACCATCCAGGGACCCACTTGAACACACACAAAATATTTAATCAAAATCGGTCCAGTCGTTTATTAGGAGTAGATTGACAAACACATGTACAGAAGAATTATGTAAATAAAGATTAACTGATAAACATGTTTGGTAATTTATTGTGAAGGTTGGTTATACTGATTTCACATACATTGATAGAAATTACATTAACCAGTCGCACATGTGTACAGAGATTCTTTAGTAATTAAAAGAATTCATTGAGTAAGTTAACATCAAACACTAAAGTTTTTCCCCAGATTGTTTGCACAAAACATGCTGTATATAATACCACACTAACTGCCCAAACAATATTCAAGTGTTTAAAGAAAGTAAGTGATGATTGTTAACATTTGTTTTTCTCTTGATAAACTTTACATGATTGTGTGTCCATTGTGATTATAGGTACAGAGGAGCACGGACGACAACGCAGAGAAATGCAGCATCTGTCTTACAGAGTTTGAAGAAAATGAAGATGTACGAAGACTTCAATGCATGCATTTATTCCACAAAACCTGCATAGACCGATGGTTGGCCACTGAAACAAGATGTCCCAACTGCCGCGCTGACATAAAGCATTGCATCAATGAAGAAGCACCATCCACGTGATACCAACGCTTGTGTCTCACCAGGACTGATCAGACTTCCTCGACAATTCTCTCGTCTAGTTGTAGTGTTTTTAAATGTAAATAAAATCTATTCATTAGCATGTTTATCTGGGTCTCTTATTTCTTCACATCAAATCCACAATAATTCTGTTGTTTTAATCTCCGTCTCCTTCCTATAGCTTCCTCTTCCTCTTCATCTGGTCACTCCACTCTGTCTTTTATCCATAGTCGAGCCGCTCTTATTTCTGGCGTGGTCACACCTACCTGATTTTTGGCATTACTCCTGCACGTGGTTTACATAATACTTGCAGGTAATAGCATTGTCAAGTCAGTTGTACATTACAGTGTGGACTGTTCTATTCAGAGAACAAGTGACTGCTGGCATCATGTGATAACACCTGTTCCTGCTAGAGTCAATTTCCAACATGTTTACTTACATATAAGGGTGAGGTTTTTTCCTCACCTGTAAGACAAATGTCAGGAAGCTTTGGCTCAACGGTTCCCCGAAAATCATCCAGCCATCATCATCATCATCCTTTACTGGGGTGGAGAGCAACGGGAAGCTACCACACTTATAATTCCATAGTAAAGCTGCAAAGCATAGCATGAAAATGCTGTGATTGCAATGAAAGACTTGCCGTGAGGCAGAATTACTATAGAATAGTACAAGAATAAACTTGGCAATATGATAAAAATCCTCCATAAGTGTGATGTTTAACCATGACAACAATTGTCAGCTGACCATGTGGTTTGCTGCCAGAAGTAAGAGGCGCACAACTTTATTGTTCTGGATTGTAAGCCTCTTCCATTGGTTTTTATTGTCCATCTGTTCTTACACTTTGTTCCTATCCCAGACTTTTTCCTCCATCTTTTATGCAATGTTCTTTTTCCTATGGTTTTCATTTCTTGAGAATCAGAGATTTGAGTTCCTCACATATTTTACAGCTCATAACTTCCCCTCCAAAGGAAGCCACTAGCCTTGGTACCAATAATTAGCAACTTCTGCATTTCTGATTTATTTATGACTAGAGCAAGGAATTATATGAAGAAAATTATACCAAAATATGAAATCATAATAAAAAAATATATTATGAAGCTACTACTCATATTTCAAGAGAAAAATTTGTGCCCAGACCGATACTCGAACCCGGGACCTTTGGCTTTCTGGGTCAGTGCTCTACCAACTGAGCTACCGAGGCGAGTTGTGATCTAGATGAAAATTTTTGTCTTATACAGGCCTATGTTGTAATTCCCTTGCACCAAATACTATGAAACCTTTGTTTCTATCTTTGCAAATGGCAGCTTCTTTATTAAAGGGATCCCATAACAGGCCCAGAGGCCCTTGGGTCAGTAGGAGGTTAAGGCTCCCACTTTTTCTAGACAATCGGCACTTTATGTCAGCCCTGCTTGACGGCCGCCTTTATCCCCAGAACAAGTGTCTGGTACTCATTTCCATTAGAGGCTGAGTCGACCCCAGGGCCATAGTGCCCCAGAGGGTTCGGGTCAGTTTAAAAATCCTGACCCCAACGGGACTTGAACCCTCGACCCTCCGGCTTGTAGCTCAGTGCCTTAACCACTACGCTACGGCATATTAAGAAGACATTTGTTGGGAATTTAAACACTACTTTATAAAGCCAGTGTGGCTTCTATTGATGTAACTTCTTACATGCACAGGTCCTTTATAATTTATAAATGTACGTACCAGCACATAAATGAGATAAGCAGACCTTATTTCTGGCTCAAGAAATCGAGATGTTCCTGGTCCAATATAAAATATCACGTTCATGATTTGAAGCAATTTTCATGGCTCATGAAGTAGCGTAGTTGTTTAAGGAATCACACTCAAACCAGAATGTTGTGGGTTTGAGTCAAGATGGGGTCGGGTTTTTAACTGGACCAAACCTTCTGGCAGCATCTTGGCCCTGGAGTCAAGTTAGCTCCTATTGGAAATAAGTATCAGACGCAGCATGTTGGGGGGGGTAAACATATTCATCATGCAGGGGCGACATCCCGGTGAATGGCTCGAGCCGATTGTCTAGAAAGATGGAAGCTTCAACCTCCCATTCAGTTTGGATGATTTCTATTTATTTTGCACGAAGATATTTGAAATCCAGTATATTTATGTGAATTATAACAAAAATATTAAATTTGATAGTTTCAGAGCATAAGTAGACCAAGTCCAGTTTGTTATATTTGGAGAAACGAGATGTTATTAATCCACAATTAATTCTAGGGATTGTTTCAGAACTCTCTTTGTAATTATAGTAAGATTTAATGAACTATGAACATGGTGAAATGGAGTTAGAATTATTTTAACATTAGTTTATACAAAAAATGGACCTAACACAGTGTCTAGTCTTGGTCTACTTGTACTTTGAATGATCCAGTTATCAATTCTGTTCGTAATACGCAGTTAGAAGCTTCTTCTATATTCTGATAGCAAACTATACGCCTGTCACGATGAAAAAGTGCACTCCGCATCACATTATGTTATGTAAGTATACTTGTTGTCACCCCTACACTGGCTAGATGATTGTCTACCTCTGTGATTGACACATGCGGATGTGAGGCCAGCAGCCGTATGGTAGGGTAAGGACCTTCTAGGCCTGTCGCACCATACAAAATAAAGTATACTTGTTATTATGCCATATTTGGTATTTTGATGTAAGTGAGAAAAATGTTGGCCTTACCTATCAGAACTTCGCTAATTTAAAAAAAAAAAAACATGGCTTCATGTTTAGGATCAACGGTCTTTACTACAATTAAATGGTGTAATCCACTCACAAAGTAAGGACTGCTCTTAGGTAGGAAGAAGGAACTGGCTGCTATCTTACTAAAAGCAATGGTAGGTTATTGTTCTGCTTATTCATCTAGGGTCATGTTTTGTTGCAGGGATGGGGTGTGAGACAAAAACCTCCATCTAAGTTGTCATTCCATATCTCCGCATCCAATTATTTACTTTTATCAAATGTATTTATCCAGATGTATAGCCCAGGCGAAGGACAAAATAGAGATGATGTAATAGAGTTTTACGTAGAAATCCAGAAAGTAATAAATAAATCAAATAAAATTATTACCTTATTTTAACTAGAGATTTCAATGCACGTATAGGAAGTAAACCAATAACAGAAACCATAGGTAAACATGGTGAAATAACAATAAATAATAATGGAAAACTTTTAATAGACTTCGTCCCCTCATAACTTTAAAGTAGTGAATACCTTTTTCCACACTTAAATATTCACAAATATACATGGAGTGCCAGAGGAAGTACAAGTATAATTGATTATGTAATTGTAAATAAAACACTTTGAAATTTAGTTCATGATACTAGAGTATATAGAGAGCCTGATATTAATTCTGATCATTTTTTAGCAATGTATAAAATAGCTATTCCAACCCGATGGAAGAAATTACACTATGATAAGATGGAAAATAATGAAACTTTTAAAGTTCACCTATTACAACAAGAATCCATTAACCCATTGACTTCAGGTTTAAATGCTCAACGCATTTCCCCAGAAACTGGATTTACCGTTATCTGTTGTTTGTTTTGAATGTCTGAAAATTGACAATATAAGTAAATTATATTGTCAATTTTCAGACATTCAAAACAAACAACAGATAACGGTACTTGAGATCACATTAAGGGTGATGGCAAAAACACTTCCCTCTACTATTCATAAATATTAACAAAATACTGCTCTGCCAATGGATGTACAAAATATATATTAACAGAGTTAAGCGAGTGTACCTCGTCTTCTGAGTTGAAGGCCATTTAACTACCGGCGAGTCTACCTCGTCTTTTGAGGCGATTGGGTTAAAGAACTATATCAAAAGAGATTAGACCAGTATATTACAGAAAATCCTGTAAGTAGAAATATAAATGAAGAATGTGATGAGATTAAAAGAATAATAACTGAAGCTGGAAAAGAATCTTCAGGAATGAGAAAGAAATCATATTACAAAAAAAAAAAGAATTTGGAATGAAGATTAAGAATATCTAAATTATCTTAATAGGAAAACAAATGAATCATTAATTGAATACAACAGAAAAAGTGCAATAGTTTGTAGAGAAGTTAGAAAAATCAAAAGATCAATGTGGGATAAATACATAAGTGATATCGAACACGATGCACGTGGAAAACAAGAAAATGCGTACAAAGTTATGAAACAAGAGATACACTTAAATTAAATAACATTTCTGAAGAAAAATGGATATATAACTATCAAGAATTATGGACAGAAGAAAATGCAGAATATATAATACAAGCAGATGAACACGTAGATTTAATAACCATAGAGGAATTAACAACTTCTATTGATCATTTCCATAACAAAAAGACACCGGGTACCGATAATATGAACATAGAATTAATTAAATATGCATCTTTCCTCTAAACATTCGTCTACTAGATTTTATAAATATATGTTGGAAATTTGGATATATACCCGAAGAATGGAAAATCGCCAAAATATATCCTATATATAAAAAGGAAACAGACAAAATTGTTCTAAATATAGAGGAATAAGTATATTCAATATGTGTTGTAAAATTTATGCCAATATTTTAAAAAATTGCTTAAACATAATTATAGAAAATATCGTATTGGATCCTATTTGAAGAGAAAAATTATACGCTAGGATCAAGACTTGAACCCGGGACCCTTGGTTCTATAGACCAAGTGCTCTACCACCTGAGCTACCTGAGCAAGTACCGATCTAAATGCAAATCTTTCTCTATATACATTGTAATTCCCGCCCACCAAATGCTATGAAGCCTTTACTTCTATCTTTGCAAATAGCAGCTCCTATATTAAGAAGACATATTTGAGAATTATGCATTACATTATAAATGCCAGTGCGGCTTTTTTCGATGTTTTTACTATTTATTTTATACATCTGGAATGATGGATAAATTATATTTGAAGAGAAAAATTATATGCTCAGATCAGGACTTGAACCCAGGACCCTTGGTTCTCTAGACCTAGTGCTCTACCATCTGAGCTACCTGAGCAAGTACCGATTTAACGCAAATCTTTCTCTATAATAAAATCTCAACGTATTCTGCTTAAGAATAATACAGTCCTTATTTAATGTATTGAATTGTAATTATATATTTTAAGATTCTCCGATATAACTTATATAGACATGTGCTAGATAATATATTATTATTATTATTATTATTATTAATTTTTTTATTTTTATTTACATTATTTTGAGTGATAGAAAAGGAACTACATTTTCATACCCACTCAAAGTTAAAATTGTTATTCGACCAATGAAAATGCAGTCATACAACTGCTTTGTTTACACTACAAGTGGAACTTAGCTCGGAACAAGTATAATGTGTGGTTAAGGTTGGTATTCATGAACCAAGCTCTCTAGACCAAGTCATCTCCATAAGCTGAGACCCTCATCTTTCAATTGTTCCTGGACATTTTTTTAATAATAAATATGTTGTTATCACGTGATGTTGAATAGAGTGAGCCAGTTAGAGTAGGTTCTGCATCACCCACATGATTAACCACGGGCTGAGAGTCGCTTTTCACAGAAAGCTTGGTTTTTTAATACCAGTCTTAAAGTTTCTGTTACACACATTGCCTTGTAAGTCCTGTAAATTGAAGCAGAAATGAAAAATATGTGAATAATTTGTCTGGGGACAAAGGAAGTTAACATTTTTTATTTCTACACAATTTCATTTATTCTAAGCCAGTTTTTTAATAATTCTAAGTGAAAATATAATCTGATAGCTACAGAGGAAAGGAGATTACAAGTATTTGTGAATAAAGTACTTAGGAAAATTTTTGGACCAAAGAGAGATGAACAGACAGGTGAATGGAGAAGACTACATAACAATGAACTACATGGTCTTTATAGGAAGCCAGATATAATGAGAACAGTTAAGTCTCGTAGACTGCAATGGGCAGGACATGTTGCACTTATGGGGAATGAAAGACTTGCATGGAAGCTTCTTGTAGAAAAGCCAGAAGGAAAACGCCCAGTTGGTAGACCAAGAATGAGGTGGGAGAATAACATTAACTATGATTTGAGGAAGTAGATTATACAGGGTATGATTGGAAAGAATTAGCTCAGGATAGGGATATATGGAGAGCTTATATCCATGCGGCCATGAACCTATGGGTTAGTTAGTGCCAGCGAGTAAGTATTTTATGGCTACTTTGTTAAAATTATTTACTGAATACTGTAATTTGTCCTCTGACAGAACCACTAATGCTACATCATGTGTGAAAATTAACTTATCTAACTTCATATTTCTATTCAATTGTATGTGTACATGACATTGTTCTCACCACTCTCTCTCTCTCTCTCTCTCTCTCTCTCTCTCTATATATATATATATATATATATATATACTATAAATGAAAGTGGTGATAGAGGGCATCCTTGTCTGCCTTCATCTTACGTCATAACTTGTTGTTTCTTGTAAGACACATTTCAAAGCTTCTTTGCTCCATCTTCATTTGGTACAGACTGATCTTGTTGTCGCTCTGGATCTTGACTCTTTTCCTTCTTTTTTGTGTTCAAAGAACTTGCTTATTACGTTACTCTCCCCGGGAATTTCAAAATTCATAATTTTCTCCTTGTTCTTCTGTATATAGGTTTTTTCCCATATGATGAGTTCATTTGTGTTTTGTTTTAATAATTTTGTTTTTACATCTATTTTATGCCACCAATTGTAGTTGTGAGAAGTACAAAGTTCATTAATTCCATGTAGTCAAGAGATACTAAAGGCCAACACGCACACACTATTGAGTAACACTAAGAAATTGGGACTGGAAGTAAATATCAGTAAAACTAAATATGTGGTCACAGGTAGAAATTCAGTATGTAATGGAAATGGACAGCTAATGACAAATGAGGGAATTTTTGAGGAAGTGGCTGAATTCAAATACCTAGGAACAATAATCACAAATAGGAATGAGACGCACAAAGAAATTAAACATAGGCTCAATTCTGGAAATGCATGCTATTATGCATTGCAGAGACTTTTGATGTCCCAACTCCTTTCAAAAAACGTTAAGCTGAAAATATATAAAACTATTATTCTACCAGTTATATTATATGGGTGCGAAACATGGACTCTTACTTTAAGGGAGGAAAGGAGATTACGAGTATTTGAGAATAAAGTTCTTAGGAAAATTTTTGGACCAAAGAGAGATGAACAGACAGGTGAATGGAGAAGACTTCATAACAATTAACTATATGGTCTTTATAGAAAGCCAGATATAATAAGAACAGTTAAGTAAGGCTTACAACTCAATGGTATTAATAAGTGGTTAGTTTATGCTGATGACGTAGTACTATTGGCCGATAGCGAGGAGATACTAAAGGACAACACGCACACACTATTGAGTAACACTAAGAAATTGGGACTGGAAGTAAATATCAGTAAAACTAAATATGTGGTCACAGGTAGAAATTCAGTATGTAATGGAAATGGACAGCTAATGACAAATGAGGGAATTTTTGAGGAAGTGGCTGAATTCAAATACCTAGGAACAATAATCACAAATAGGAATGAGACGCACAAAGAAATTAAACATAGGCTCAATTCTGGAAATGCATGCTATTATGCATTGCAGAGACTTTTGATGTCCCAACTCCTTTCAAAAAACGTTAAGCTGAAAATATATAAAACTATTATTCTACCAGTTATATTATATGGGTGCGAAACATGGACTCTTACTTTAAGGGAGGAAAGGAGATTACGAGTATTTGAGAATAAAGTTCTTAGGAAAATTTTTGGACCAAAGAGAGATGAACAGACAGGTGAATGGAGAAGACTTCATAACAATTAACTATATGGTCTTTATAGAAAGCCAGATATAATAAGAACAGTTAAGTAAGGCTTACAACTCAATGGTATTAATAAGTGGTTAGTTTATGCTGATGACGTAGTACTATTGGCCGATAGCGAGGAGATACTAAAGGACAACACGCACACACTATTGAGTAACACTAAGAAATTGGGACTGGAAGTAAATATCAGTAAAACTAAATATGTGGTCACAGGTAGAAATTCAGTATGTAATGGAAATGGACAGCTAATGACAAATGAGGGAATTTTTGAGGAAGTGGCTGAATTCAAATACCTAGGAACAATAATCACAAATAGGAATGAGACGCACAAAGAAATTAAACATAGGCTCAATTCTGGAAATGCATGCTATTATGCATTGCAGAGACTTTTGATGTCCCAACTCCTTTCAAAAAACGTTAAGCTGAAAATATATAAAACTATTATTCTACCAGTTATATTATATGGGTGCGAAACATGGACTCTTTCTTTAAGGGAGGAAAGGAGATTACGAGTATTTGAGAATAAAGTTCTTAGGAAAATTTTTGGACCAAAGAGAGATGAACAGACAGGTGAATGGAGAAGACTTCATAACAATTAACTATATGGTCTTTATAGAAAGCCAGATATAATAAGAACAGTTAAGTAAGGCTTACAACTCAATGGTATTAATAAGTGGTTAGTTTATGCTGATGACGTAGTACTATTGGCCGATAGCGAGGAGATACTAAAGGACAACACGCACACACTATTGAGTAACACTAAGAAATTAGGACTGGAAGTAAATATCAATAAAACTAAATATATGGTCACACACAGAAATACATTGTATAATGGAAATGGACAGCTAATGACAAATGAGGGAAATTTTGAGGAAGTGGCTGAGTTCAAATACCTAGGAACAATAATCACAAATAGGAATGAGATGCTCAAAGAAATTAAACATAGGCTCAATTCTGGAAATGCGTGCTATTATCATTGCAGAGACTCTTGATGTCCCAACTTCTTTCAAAAAACGTTAAACTGAAAATATATAAAACTGTTATTCTACCAGTTATATTATATGGGTGCGAAACATGGACTCTTACTTTAAGGGAGGAAAGGAGATTACAAGTACTTGAGAATAAGGTAGTTAGGAAAGTTTTTGGACCAAAGAGAGATGAACATACAGGTGAATGGAGAAGACTTCACAACAATTAACTACATGGTCTTTATAGGAAGACAAATATAATAAGAAGAGCAGGACATCTTGCACGTATGGGGAATGAAAGACTTGCATGGAAGCTTCTTGTAGGAAAGCCACAGGGAAAACGCCCAGTTGGTAGACCAAGAATGAGGTGGGAGAATAACATTAACTTTGATTTGAGGAAGTAGATAATATAGGGAATGATTGGAAAACATTAGCTCAGGATAGGGATGTATGGAGAGCTTATGTCCACGCAGCCATGAACCTACGGGTTCGATAGTGCCAGTGAGTAAGTAAGTCTCGTAGACTGTAATGGGCAGGACATGTGGCACATATGGGGAATGAAAGAGGTGCATGGAAGCTTCTTGTAGTTAAGCCGGAGGAAAAACGCCCAGTTGGTAGACCAAGAATGAGGTGGGAGAATAACATTAACTATGACTTGAGGGAAACTGATTATACAGGGAATGATTGGAAAGCATTAGGTCAGGATAGGGATGTATGGAGAGCTTATATCCGCTCGGCCATGAACCTATGGGTTCGATAGTGCCAGTGAGTAAGTAAGTAAGATGGATAGATAGTGCCTGGACATTCAATATGTCTTCCTCCGAGGAGTGATTCGGGAAATAAACACAAATTATTAGTAAGATGTCATTGTATCGTTCAAATAAAATTGTAGAAATTCTGAAATTAACAAACAGTTTTACAAATTGTTATGTGGAATATCCTCAAATGTTTCTGTGAACTACTTAAAAAGGTTGTATAAAATTCTCAATAAAAATACTTCTGTAGGAGTCATTGATAGCGACATCGCTCTGTCTTTGGAGGATTTGAGAATTGTATAAGAAGAGAGAAATATTAACGCTTGTATAGTAGCTTAAATGGTGTAATGGATAACACACTTGTGCAGAGAATGAGAGGTCCAAGTTCTGGTTCAAGCATTAATTTTTTTGAAGATAATAATGTCCAGTAATGGAAAATTTAAAATATCACATCGAAGTATTGCATAAATAAAAAATTTGTGAATTACGGAATCTTTGAAATTACTGTTTTCTCTTTTGTTGTACATGTACTGTTAAGAACAAATTTTCTCATGGAATGGCACTGGTGGACACCCAGGCCGTGAGGAATTTGCGTAGGTACAATAAAGTAGCAACTGAGGGACCACATGGCTGGATGATATCCACCACTGTGGATGTGAGGCCAGCAGCTGACTGGTAAGTCGAGGTCCTGAAGGTGAACTTGGGGGAACAGAATGGGTTTTGGGATCAAAAAACAATTGTTTTTATATTAATGTGCACCCGGCCAGGGTCGTTAGATTTTTTTAGGATGGAAAAATCCAAGGAGCAGGTCCTCTGGGAGGCACCTTAAGCCGTGGGTCCCGAGTCTGAAGTTTTTCAGGTTCGTAAAATATCCTTACGCCTGAACGAAAAGGCCTCTAAGCAAAATTTACCAAATTTTCCCGTCCTAGCACTACCTTGGTTTCCTAGATGTCAGTATGAGTCGTATCGCTGACCACGTGCCACTCCAATGACATCTATACAAAAACAAGTGTAACTAAATTATTATGGTTAAATCTTCCCTATAGGGGAGATCTAAATCTTTGTTGAGGGAAACAAGAGCTTACAAGAAGATATTCCATCCATAGTAATTCTGTCCAAAAACAGGTCCTTCACTGCAATCATAGCATTTTCATGCCATGCTTGCAGCTTTACTAGCGAGTTGTAGGTGTGGTAGCTTCCCGTTGCTTTCCACACCGGTGAAGGATGTTGATGATAAGGATGATGATGATGGTCATATGATTTTGGGGATCGTTTGGGCCTTTCAGTTTTCCTGACATTTGTCTTACAAGTGAGGAAAACCCCGATAAAAACCTCTAACTAACTAACATACTGGCACTATCGAACCCGTAGGTTCATGCCGCGCGGACATAAGCTCTCCATATATCCCTATCCTGAGCCAATGTTTTGCAATCATCCCCTGTATAATCTACTTACCACCTCAAATCATAGTTAATGTTATTCTCCCACCTCATTCTTGGTCTGCCAACTGGGCATTTTCCCTCTGGTTTTCCTACAAGAATTTTCCATGCACGTCTTTCATTCCCCATTCGTGCCACATGTCCTGCCCATCGCAGTCTACGAGAATTAACTGTTCTCATTATATCTGGCTTCCTATAAAGACCATGTAATTCACTGTTATGCAGTCTTCTCCATTCATCTGTCTGTTCATCTCTCTTTGGTCCAAAAATTTTCCTAAGAACTTTATTCTCAATTACTCGTAATCTCCTTTTCTCCCTTAAAGTAAGTGTCCATGTTTCGCATCCGTATAATATAACTGGTAGAATAATAGTTTTATATTGGCTTATCACCCCGATAAAAACCTCGCCCAGAAAATTTGACCCGACCGGGGATCCAACCCGGGCCCCTGCTTGACAAGACAGCACGCTACCTCGAGACCACAGCGGTGGACAAGAAGATATTATCATCATCATCATCATCATCATCATCATGAACAAATTCGTTTTAGGCCATGTGGTCTGTACGGTAAACCTAGCGAAGATGGTCTTGATCTTTCCACCGATGTTTTGGTCTTCCTTGGTCCCTATGTCCAGTTGGGGTATATTGGAATGCCAATTTTAAGAAGATATTAATGTGCATTTTTTACTGTTTAATATGGCTTTTGAATTAATTTGATATCTTGATTAAAAGTATATTATTTTAAATTTTATTTAAATGCCTGCAGTGACATTGAAGTTCCATTTAAATCAATATGGCGTATAGCTGAGCTGTCAAACTTTCATCGTTCCTTCTTCAGTTTTGTTTCAAATTTTCCGCTCATAAAGGGAAATCATAAGCGAAGGAAAGATATTTTATGTGTTGGCTATCCTTTAGGTTTGCATTTGATCTCTCGGTTCTCTATGTTTTGATCTACATGGAGAACGATCTGTGCTAGCGTATTCTGTAATTAATTTGTTTTATATTTCGTGTTTACATCTCTCTATGGTTTACATTGTTTAAAAGCGAGGATTGTTTGTACATGTTGCATTCCCCTCCAAGTAAATTGTAATCCATTTTAGTGATAATACAGTTTGTTATTGCTGATGAAAATGCCTCGTTATAATAATAATATAAAGGAGCACTCAGAAGAGCATTAGTTTCGAAAGTTTTACGTTCTTTTCCACTGATCACTTGTATTCACTCTTTGCTGTATTCATTAATTGATTTTGTTCTGTTTTTACACTCTGTGATATGATAAAGTTTACACTTATCGCCGCACAGTGCACATCTGCAGTCTCAGTTGGCTGGTGGAATTTTTTATTTTTGCAGACCTTGTGATGAAAGCCATGTATTGCTAGTCTGGTTACAACGTGTCTCAGTGTCTGACATTCTCTTGTCCAGTTTCTGTCTGTCATGGCACTGGAAGTGTAAAATTCCTCATTTATTTCCTTCCGTTTCTGTTCCCTCACTTTTACTGCTTTTTGATATGGTTCTGTAGATGGTAGGAGGTATGTTATCCTGATGTCTTCTATGAAATATGTTTCTCGCATAAGTTCATAAATTAATCTGGATCGTGCTGTTTTTCCAGTTCCAGTGATTCTCTTCATGAAGCTTGCTTTCACTTTTTCTATTTTGTTGAGGTCACTGACTGTTAATTTCTGCCATATGATCTCGATTCCGTATGTGACTATGGGGGCTATCGTTGTGTGGAAAAGTGTCATTGCAGTGTCTGTTGTTAGTTTTGTAAGGTTCTTGATATTGTAGATCGCTTTTATTGCTGCTGCTGTTCTGTCTTGGACGTGTATGCTGAAGGATGTCGCTGTGGTCTGCATGGTGATACCTAGATATTTGTACCTGTTGACTGTCTTTAGAGGACTTCCTGCCAGTGTGATGGTATCTTCTGCTGCTCTCCTTCCCCCTTTCCTGAACGTCATATGAAATGTCTTGTCCTCATTTACTGCAAGTTGATTTTGGTGTGCCCATTCTTCTAATTTATTCACTGTTTCCTGCAGTTCTACTTTATTTTGGGATCCAATCACCATGTCATCTGCATACATTATTATAGTTGTTTGATCACCATTTATTATATTTTGGCAGTCTGCTGTGAGGATGTTGAATAGTGTAGGGCTGATGGGGTCCCCTTGTAATACCCCATTTGTTTTGCTTGATGATTTCTCCGGTTTCAACGTCATTTTTTATTCTTATGTAGTTATATTTCATGATGTTCTCTATTGGTTTTATCAGTGGGTGTGTTTCTCCAATCATCATCTTCCAGTTTCTCTATTAGAGTTTTTCTGTTCACCAGGTCGAAGGCTTTCCGAAAATCAACGAATATCGTGTAGAATTTTCCTTTCGGGTGTCTTAGCGCTTCATCTATTTGTTCACACAAACAAGCTACAGCTTGTAGTGTTCCTCTTCCTTTCCGAAAACCGAACTGGCATTCGGGTATCAGATGATCGACTTCAGCCTGTAGTCTGTTGTTGAGGATTTTTGTGAATATTTTAAAGATCGTGTTTTCTAATACGATTCCTCTATACGAGTCTGGATTTTCTTTTTCCCTTATACAAAATTTTCATTGAGGATTCCCTCCAATTTTCCGGTATCTGTCCGATTTCTAAGCATTTATTCATTAACTCAGTCCAGAGGTCTTGCAAGATTTCTACGGATTCTTTTACATGTTCTATATATATATATTGTCTGGGCCCGCAGCTTTCCTATTTTTTCCCGAAAAGATGATATTTCTTAATTCTGAGGTACTTATGCGGATTGGGCATTGTGGGACTTCATATTCGACTGTTGCGTTGAATGCTTCTTCTTCCTCTACATTCAAGATTCTTTCGAAGTGTGCTTCCCATGTCTTCATAGTGATTGTCCCAGTTGTTGGTGCGGTTTTCTTTCGTAGTGCTGCGAAGGGATCTTTCTTTGCATCTTCTCTAGTTTGTTGGCCTCTTTTTCCAGGTGATCTGCTCTCTTCGCTTGTAACAGTTGTTTGTATGTTTTTCTTCTCTTTGCGTATGTAGCTAGATCTTCTGTTTTCCTGCTGTGTTTAGCTATATTTAGTGCTTGTAGGGTTTTCTTTCTCTCGCCATAACATTCACTGTCGAACCACATTTGTGCGTGCCGTGTTTCCTTTCAAGGTGGCCTGGTTGATCAGCGATGTATAACAGTTTGAGGCTTCTGTCAGTTTCCCGTCGTTTACGAGTTGTCTTGTCCTATCAATTTCTTCTTTGTTTTCCATTAGCATTTGCAGGTTCATTTTTCTGGAGTGTGAGACTTGTTTCTTTTCTTTGGGCTCCTTTTTCGTATATATTTCTATGGTTGTTATGATAGGGATATGTTTTCTTATGGGCGTTGCCGTGGAGTTCCACAACCCTTCTTGTTTTATTACGTTTATATCTTTTCTTCTATAAAGGACTAGGTCAATCGCACTAGTTCCATTGTAGGCGATGTATGTTGTGAGAGTTTTCTTATTTATCAATGTGAATCCTTCTTCCATTATGGCTTCCATTATGATTTCTGTTTTGAGGTTCTGCTTGTCTATTCTGCAGTTGAGGTCCCCTGCAATGATGACGTTTCTGTCCTCTCTTGTCTGGGAAATGGCTTCTATAATCATTTCCATTGTGCCTCGTTATAATAACGGATTAACTAAGAAGCGTGTGCCTTGGAATAAAAGCAAAGGAAAAGTGAACAGTGATGGCGCTGCAGTAAATTCAACTCCATGTAATTCTAACCTCATCAGGATGCAAGACCTAGTACTACGACTACTCCTAATTCTACAGAGAATAAACCGAAACGTTCTCGAAATAAATAGATGCAGGTAATCAACAGTACGAGATTATATATTTGTCTAATCTTTCGAGACTTGGTATTAAAAAAGCATGTTGTACTTTCTGCAGAATGTGAATTAGTTTGTAGGTTATGTGGCATAAAGTAAGTTTTAATTCATCTAATACTGTGAATTGTGAGGGGAAAAAAAAAGTTTAATGTCAACATTAGATTGGTGTATGTGCTTAGGTCGATTGGTAGGAGTAAAGCTTCTTGGGGACACGTTATGTGGCATTATGAATCTTAGAGAGTTAATGAGTTTACTTATTTAGGATATAAACTCTCTTTTGTTGAAAATTTGGATGTATCAGAGAAAATTGTGAAATTCAACAAATGAATGGGAATCATTAATAGAGTTTTAAAACCTTCATTAGTGCAAAAATCAACTCGTACTCGTCTTTATCAAATAATGGCTCGACCAGTCCTATGTTATGGGAGTGAAGCGTGGACTATAAGGACGAGAGATTAAAGCAGACTAACAGCTTGTGAGATCAAATTAATGCCCGAACAGATGGCTACACCAAATGGGATCGAAAGAAAAATGTAGAAATCCTTCAAGAACTTAATGTGTCACCAATGCTGGACTACATCTCCAGATATCAGCTAAACTGGAAGGAACATGTCTCAAGAATGGCTAGATCCAGGATCCCCAAGGCAATAATGAAATACTGTCCAAATGGGAAACGGTCACTTGGTCGACCTATGAAAAGATGGCACGAAAACCGCTTTCTCAGGCCGTAAACAGTTTTTCTAGGACTAGTACCTGGCAGGATGATAATGACCTACTCCTCCTCCAAAACTTTTTCTGGCTCAACTGCACTTTTACTGCTTTTTAATTTTTCAGTTTATTGTTGTAAACTGTAGCTCTTCCTCTGTATTTACTAACATTTTTTAATATTTTAAACTTTTTCAAATAATTTTTGTAATATTATTAGACCATTTTCAAGAAATTATTTAAATACACAAATCACAATATTATGACACTGCTAAACAATATTGGGAAAAAGTCGGTTATTTGGTGGACACAAATTCTTCTAAGTTCCACAGAATTGCAGTGCGCATGCGGGAGTTGCTGTAATGGTTAATGTTGCCTCCGGTAGATGGATCTGCAGTCAGCGTTATCAACTTTGGGAATAAATTTCCAAATGACTTGCCATTTCCTAACCTAAGAAAAAAATTTACCTACATATTATTTATTCCCAAATGCTAAAAAAAAATGGAATGTAGTATTTAATAAACTATAAACTAATTTTACGTACACTAACACTAAATATGGCTTGAAATTATTTTCAAATGTTAGTGACTCCGATTTGAGAGCCACCTAGCAGATGTTTCATGAAGCATTTCCGCATCTCTAGAACCCGATGCACAAATTTTGCATTATTTGTAAATTTTTAATAATCATAACAAATGTTTATAAAATAGTTGAAAAATGTTTAAAATAGTATGAAACGTGTTTAGAAGTTTTTACTGAATCAGTGGCATAAGGGTGTAAGTGTAGAATTGTGTCTGCCAAAAAACGTACCATGGCCCAATATTGTGATGCTAACTGCTATTTTCTCCACAGATTATATTACTTAGTCTATGATTTTTCTATCGCTGTTTTGGGTTATCGCTGGTTGGATCATCGTTAGGGAGTGATATGTAAGTGTACACCCATGTTTAATAAACGTTTGGTAATTTTAATATTATTAGTATGTTTTTAACATAGATTTGGGGATTTATTGCTAATATTGCACATTTAAATTTCATAGCGACGGATAGTAATCGAGGATGATAATCGATATGTGGTTCAATTGTGGGTTATCGCTGGCTCTATAATCTCTGGCGCATGTGCACTGTTGTTCTTTAGGTCTCTGAAAATATTTGATGCTAGTTTAAGTGCAGTTTTTCCTTTCTTATACATACCATGTATACAAAACAGCCAGAACAACTGGAAAGCCCATCTTCAACGAATGTCATCTCATAGAATTCCAAAAGCCATACTTTGCTACTGCCCTCAAGGCAAAAGATTGCTGGGACGTCCAAAAAAGCGCTGGATGGAAAATTCCTCTTTGAGACTGTAACAGGCCACATGGCCTAATACTTGCATGGATGATGATGAAAAAATGTTTACATGGTCAGACATGTTGATAATGTAATCTGGAGTCGCCTCCCCACAGGCGTTAGTGCGCTTCACTTCAGAGTATTTGATGCCATAAGCACATTTAATGAAGGAAATATGTCAAAGTGTCTAGTGCTACAAGTAATAGGGCTCGGTGCTGGATGTGACACTGTTGAGGCGATGAAGCGAATAGACAAGGAGCGGATCAGAAATGCGGACAACAAGTATCACCACAGAAGCCATGCAACAGAAAAGGGCTGTTAAAAGAAAATAGTTACTGATGGAAAATGAAGAAGATCCTGATGACCCCAGCTATGGTGCAGCTTATTTTGATATTTCAACTGTGGAGCCGTAAGTTTGATTTTTCAATACATAAGGAACATTTTCTCAGTTTAGAATTATTTTTATGAACTGAAACTTTTAGGACTTATTAATACACAAGCTGAGGCTTTTATTTAAGAAATGGACAAGTTTTAAGAATTTTATAAAGTGATGATAATAATTGGTGGAGTGAATAACATTTTTTATCTTATATAGTATAATTCCAGTTGAGAGTAAAAAGCGTTGGGTTTAATGGGAAGGTTGTGTTAATAACCAGTCAAAGTTTCATATTCCTAGCGTATTTTGTTTAGTTTCTGAGAAAATGTTACCTTAAAAACCCATAAATTAACGTTGAGAAGGTAGGGCATTCCATTTCCTCTTAACAATTAACAGGTTTGTTTGTATTTTTCAGATATTTGACAAACCTACAACCACAGAGCATTCCTGAAGACGTTAGAATTTCACTGGAGAGGTAAGTTACATGAAAGTTAGAAAAATTTTGATTTCCTGCAAACTTTCAAGAAATGCATTTTTATATCAAATGACTGTCTTCTTTAGCATCACGACCAGGTCCTGCTTCAACAATTGAATAGTTGCCCGGTAAACAGATCTACGCCATAAACTGCTACTTATGATTTCTGCCATTTTGTTACAAAAAGGTAAAGGTATCCTGCTACAGGCCTCAGGAGGCCCTTGGGCTAATGGGAGGTTAAGGCTTACACTTTTCTGGACAATCGGCACTTGATGTCAGCCAGGTTGTCAACCCTGCGTGACGACCGTCTTTACCCCAGAACAAGCATCTGGTACTCATTTCAGTTAGAGGCTGAGTTGACCCCGTGGCCATAGTGCAGCCAGAAGGTTTGGGTCAGTTTTTAAAAATCCTGACCCCAGCAGGACTTGAACCCTTGACCTCCCGGCTTGTAGCGCAGTGCCTGCACTACGCTGTGCCATTTTGTTACATATAGATCACTGTTCACTTGAAAGCCAACTTTTAAGAATAAATAAAGCAGGTCTGGAAGAGAGTCTTCATGTTTGGTGCTTCAGCCCATTGCAGACCTCGATTGCCCCAACTGTGCGCCTCCATCCATTTGTATCTTCTGCCTTCCTTCTCCATTCATGGACTGCAATAACCTTCAGATTCTGTTCCATGCTGTCTAGCCACCTGGTAAGAGTCTTTCAACTTTCCTTTTTCCCCCTCTATTTTAGATAATTTAACTATACGGGCAATGTGTGTTTCTTCCAGTCGATGTAAATGGCCCAGCCATGTCAACCTTGTAGATTTTATTATTGTGACTCTGTCAGTATCACCATCTAAGTCATGGTTATATCTACTGCGCCATTTGCGATTTTGATTTTTTCATCCATGTATTTTGCTTAGAATCTTTCTTTCAAATACATTTAATTTATTTTCATCACTTTTATCTGTTAGAGAGTAGAGACAGTTTTACGTACATGTCGTGATGTTCTCCACATCGGTTACGAACCCACTGAAAACTCAATCTTTCAATTTTTGTTGTTTAGATTTCTTTTTGAGACAACTATTCAGTTAACGATTTATGTGTTAAATATAATTTTATTTTTGTATTTATTAAAGATGGAAATAATATATATTGTTGTTATTTTGTGTTATTTGGGTTGCAAGGGATAGTGATGTGCATTTCATCACCTCTCCTATCCAAGTCTCATCCTCAACCTGCTCGTGGTGCAACCTGCTATTACAAATGAGGCTCTGAGGACCGAGTGCTGGCGGTATAACCACATCACCTTAATGTAGAGGAAATGCTACATTAGTGGGAACCCCACAATAATACTCCTGTGGGCCAGCAACCGATTGGGCGAAAAAAATTTACATTTGCTTTGAAGTCTCAAGGTTCTTTCAAGACCAGTATTAATATATGGTAGTGAAGCATGGACAGTACGAAGAAGAGATGAAAGCCGAATAATAGCAAATGAGATGCGATTTACACACGAACAGCAGGCTACACAAAGTGGGACCATAAAAGAAATGAGTAAATTATGGAAGAGGTGGATGTAGAACCCATTATTCACCATATACAAAACTACCAGAACAACTGGAAAGCCCATCTTCAACGAATGCCATCTCATAGAATTCCAAAAGCCATACTTCGCTACTGCCCCCAAGGCAAAAGATCGCTGGGACGTCCAAAAAAGCGCTGGATGGAAAAAATTCCTCTTTGAGACCGTAACAGGCCACATGACCTAATACTTGCATGGATGATGATGATGATTTTGTGTTATTTCAGTGGTATGGCGGTACATGTGATGCCCACTTCTAAACATCGGCAGAGGGAATCAGCTCAGATGATGTCATACTCAGGTCAAGGTGTGGTGGGAAGCCCCACATCTCTCGCTGAGAACTTCGACACTGTGGATCCTCCTCCTCACAACACCGAGTGCAGAAATGGTAAGTACTTCTATACTCCCTGGTGTGACCTTGTGTCTACTGAGCTTCAGGAGGCATTAAAATCCCAACATTTGCTTTATTGGAGAGAGGGTGGGTTGTCATAGATTTCAGCACTAAATACCTGTTTAAAATTTAAAATAAATTCTATTGACCTCACCTCATATCCAATTGTCTAATTAGACCTGTTTCAGAACTTGGGTGGTTTCATCATCGGTAATTTCATGACTGATGTTCAGTTGTCCAGGAGCACTGCTTCTTGCTCCATCTGTTAGTGGATTGATGAACCTCCAAATCAAATCAACTTCCCTGGAATTTCAAAATTCATTACTCTTTCTTTCTTGATCTTTTTTTAATATACATTTTTTTCCCAAGCTGTTAGCTCTTTTTTTGGTTTTTCTTTTTGTTTTATTAAATTGGCCATTCTTTCAATCTCATATTTTTCAGACCAAAAATTAAGAGAGAAAAATAATTAATTTTAAAATTCGTGGGAAAGATGATTCGATTTGGAGGTTCATTGGTCCACCAGTAGGTGGAGTAAAAAGCAGTGTTTCTCTATGACAGAACATCAGTCGTGGATTTAAAAAAGTACTCAATGGCCTTACAGGCTTAGAAGGTCCTAGGCCTACCAGCTGGCTGTTGGCCTCACATCCACATGTGTTAATCACAGAGGTAGAGATGATCATCCAGCCAACATAGCAGTGACATGTGGTCAGCATGTCCGGTCCCCCAGCCAATGTAGTTGGTTTTCTCAACTCATAGCCACCACTACTTATTGTAGCTACCCAAATTCCTCACGATGCTGGGTGGGCATCAGTCCAACACTGGCCGAAATTCCATGGGAAAATTTCTTCTCCCATGGAGACTCGAACCAGCGCAAGTTCGAAGGCATCTTGTCTTAATCATTTGGCTGAAGATGAGACGGGTCGTGGAATTACTGGAGATGATACCATTAAGGTTGGAAAGTCAGTCTAATTAGATGACAGGATGTGAGGTGACCTTCAACTTGAAGGTTAGGCTGTAAGTCTGTGCCGACTCAACGTATATCCCTCCATTTGGTCATGGGGCATCCAAAGGAATATTTACCTCTTTGAATATATTGTAAAGTCTGTTTTGATAGACGACGTATCTGCAGTCTCTTTATGTATGTTGATACCATTTTAATTTGTTGTCTGTCAATTTACTAGTTAATTTATATATTCGCAATTGTTCTCTAAGTTTTGTTATCCGTATGTTATGAGCAGGAATGCCAATACCTTATAAAATCTCATCATTGTCTCTTTTCTAGTTTTATTAAGCAAGGTTCTTTGATTTGTGCCACACTTGCTGGGATTTTGATAATTTATTATCTGGATCTTTCTCTTTTTCATATTATAATAAGCATCCCAAATAATTACTGCTAAACAAGCCATAGATATCTGCCATGATGTTTATTGTTTCTAATACAGTTTTTCATGCTGATTGCAAATCAGAAAGTCGTTTTGTTCTATCACCCCATGTTTTCAAGATATCAACAAAAATATAATTTCTATGGAACACCTTTCACTGGAAATTTTTTCATAGTTTGTTGGTTATTTCTTTAAATGCAACGTGAAAATTTTCCGTTGATTGTGAGTACAGTTATAATTAAAATAATAGTCTAAGCTTATTTTGAGATCGCATTACTATCCTTTTATGTTTCTTTTTTTATTTTCAATGAAAGACAATGGCGTCTAGAGGTTGCATGAATTCACCAGATTTGTTTTGCTATGTGTGTGGCTATCTAACAGACAAAGTCCATCGCAAGACATTTACACCATTTCTGAGGAAAGTATGTTAACTATACTTTGATTCGAAGACGGACAGTGGTAAGTCGTGGGCACCACAGTTCATCTGTTTGACATGTGCATGCAACTTACGGGGTTGGATAAGGAAGACAAAGAAGAACAGTTCCTATGATATTGTGTGAGTCAAGACACCACACCTCAGACTGTTATTTCTGTTTGACAAATACCACTGGATTCTCGTACAAAACTTGTGCATCTGTGAAGTATCCAGATGTTTCCTCAGTTTTTAGCCAATTCCACATGATCCCGTCACTTGTCCAATACCTACAGCACAGTCGATGAAGGAAGTTGTCCATCTTCTAGCAACACCTCAGACTCTGACTACCATCCTAGTGAAGATATTCATTTGATGAATAATGATGAACTTTGCGACCTCGTACCGGATCTGGCACTAACAAAAGGCCAAGCTGAACTACCAGGTTTACGTCTTAAAGAGTTTAATTTGCTGGCACCGGGTACAAGAACTCCACAATTTTGACACAGACAGAAAGAGCTTGTGCAGTTTCTTTCAATGAGTGACAATATGTGCTACTGCAAGGACGTTCAAGGTCTTATGTCAAGACTCAGAGTAGAACATAGCACTGAAGCGTGGCAACTGTCTATCGATTCTTCTAAGACAAGTTTGAAGACAGTATTATTACACAATTAAGAGGGAGAAGTTATATAGTATCCTGCTGGAGTTCGGAATTCCTAAAAAGTTAGTTAGACTTATACGAATGTGTCTAAATGGCACAAAGAGGAGGGTGCGTGTAGGCAAACAGTTATCGGATACTTTTGAAATCCACAATGGGTTGACGCAAGGAGATGCACTATCTCCTTTACTATTTAATTTTGTACTAAAGCTGCCATCAAATCTTTAGAGGATGAAGAAGGCCTACAACTCAATATTATTAATAAGCTGTTAGTTTATGCTGATGATGTAGTGTTATTGGCCGATAGCGAGGAGATACTAAAGGCCAACATGCACACACTATAGAGTAACACTATGAAATTAGGACTGGAAGTAAATATCAATAAAACTAAATATATGGTCACACGTAGAAATACATTATATAATGGAAATGGACAGCTAATGATAAATGAGGCAAATTTTGAGGAAAAGGCTGAATTCAAATACCTAGGAACAATAATCACAAATAGGAATGAGATGTATAAAGAAATTAAACATAGGCTCAATTCTGGAAATGCGTGCTATTATGCATTATAGAGACTCTTATGTCCCAACTGCTTTCAAAAAAAGTTAAACTCAAAATATATAAAACTATTATTCTACCAGTTATATTATATGGATGCAAAACATGGACTCTTTCTTTAAGGGAGGAAAGGAGATTACGAGTATTTGAGAATAAAGTTCTTAGGAGAATGTTTGGACCAAAGAGAGATGAACATACAGGTGAATGGCGAAGACTTCATAACTGTGAATTTGATGGTCTTTATAGGAAGCCAGATATGAGAGCAGTTAGGTCTCGTGGACTGCAGTGGGCAGGACATATGGCACGAATGGGGAATGAAAGATGTGCATAGAAGCTTCTTGTAGGAAAGCCAGAGGGAAAACGCCCAGTTGGTAGACCAAGAATGAGGTGGGAGAATAACATTATGATTTGAGGGAAGTAGATTATACAAGGGATGATTGTAAAACATTAGCTCAGGATAGGGATGTATGGAGAGCTTATTTCTTAGCGGCATGAACCTACGGGTTTGATATTGCCAGTGAATTAGTTAGTGATATATCTAAAAAAAATGGTGGGTGTTAGAGTCAAAGGGTTTGCATATTTTGAATCAGCATGTCTGAATTGTTTTAAATCAAGTGTTGGATACCAACATATGTTCCGAAAGTTTTTTGTTGTTGTTATTTATATGTGAATTGAAAGATCTTACTTGATCTTTTTTCTTGGTTTGTAGAACTATTTTGATCGGATAGGATATTTTCCTTCTAATGCCGTTACTTTTGATTTGTTTGTTGATGGTGTGAGGTGATAAATGCTATATTTTTAAATTTGTAAAATTCTTTAACAACTTAGATGTAAATAGTTTTAATTCCAACTTGTTTCATAATCTACCTTATCTTTAAGTCGTCTAACATTGGCACAGTTTGGCTTATTTTCATTAGGAAGTCTTGCAGATGATTTTGTGTGATGATGGGGAGCAGGTCCTACTTGGAGGACCAGGGTTTGAATCAGGTTTCCTTCCCTTAGACTAACGATCCCTACCTTTCCTCTATTACTGTTATTGATAACTTTGTGTATTGTACGGGAGATGATATTTGAGCCGTTGTTTGTGGAGAGTTGCGCAGATGATGTTGATGTGGTGTTGTTGAAACAGTCTGTAGATAGAAGTAATAAACGTTAGTCAGTTGTTTATAACGAACGCAAATATTTCCAACAAAAATATTATTTTACCATTATTTATTATTTTGAAAACACCATCGTGGAAAAAAATAATGTACAACACACATTGTGCAGTGTTTTGCAGAATCTCGGAAATTAAAAACCTCCGGTTACATGGATGGTCACCCATCCAGTAGCTGGAAGTGTCACCCATCCTTTCGTCAGCCAGGCTCGGTGGTGATGATCACCGAGGGTCCCTATCCTTGGCTGGCAGGTGTTACAGGTGTTGTAGTGTACCGTTTGGTCGGTGTTAGTTTGAGTCTATGTAAGTCTACAGTCTCTAAGGAGAACTGCCCTACGACCTGCGTGAACAGGTGTTGAGAAATTCTTCGGTCCACTGAGTGGACCCCGGGTTCGAAGACAAAGTCAATTTGCCCCGGCAACATTTGTTATGTAGCTGTAACGATATGCATATGATGATGCATGGCTTTTGACCCGCATTCGCAAGCGTCCGACCCCGCGGTATTTTTTAACATGAATATTATTATTTTTATTGTTTTATGCCCTTCGCGAGTTTTATTAATTTCCTCGATTCAAGTTTAGATTGGTGAGCAGCTGTATGATCAAGTGGCTAGGGCGGCTAATTCGAGTAAGGATTGATTGTGGTTGGTGACCGGTCGTACCATCTGATTTATTTCCCGATACGATATATTTTTGTATGATTAAAATTATTTTTATTTTATTTTTTGATTGTATATTTTACTATTTATTCGAACTTAATGTTTAATAATGTTCAATTTGTCAATTTCACGATAGTATCCTGAGAGCCAATCAGAATGTGGGATTGGTCTCACGGATACTGGGTTGGCGGGCGATGGGCCTGCGCTGAGGGGTTCTTCATTCCCGGTGGAATGATGAGGACTTTAAAATTTTTCTTAATGTTGAACTTTGAAAACATCCGCAGGTCTATGCGAGCGCTGAATGCGCTTTTACCGAGACCTTGGAGTCGTTCTTGGCGGGCGGCGAGCCAGCGCTGAGGGGTCCTTCATTCCCGGTGGAATGATGAGGACTTTGAAATTTTTCTGAATGTTTGAACTTTGAAATCATCCGCTGGTCTATGCGAGCGCTGAATGCGCAAATCACTCAATCAATAAAAAAACGAACGAATCTGCATAGAATGCGGCTTTTTAAGGCGGCTACTATGCAGTTCTGTCGATACTGTAAATTTTGTCACATGGGTACGAAGGCCGAGCCCATTAACCCCATGTGAATAAATTTCGAAGTGTTAGAAACACATTGAATAGTTTAAATGAATAAATATAACATTGTGTAGTTATCATTCTTATTCCACAGCTGTATACACTAATTTTGAGACTTTCGTAAAGCTTTATAAGTTCAAAAATGGTCAAAGGAATAACAAAAACATCTAATTATATTTTAACGTATCAAATTAAAATATTCGTAAAAAAATCACATACATTCGCAATAAATCTTAAAATAAATGACACTTTTCACGCGTGGTCACACATACCAGTGCAATGGGATATAATTAAGAAAAAACACATTAATCAAACTAATAAATCTTCTTCTTCTTCTTCCGAATGCAGTATTGGGTGATGATGCCCGTTCTGCGACTACAAAAACTGATAACTAATAAATAAAACCATAATAAACCTAATTAGGTGACACAGCAGCCAATCACACGGAGCCTTAACATGCTGCTGGACACAGCCGTGGAATAAGAATGATACTACACAATGTTATATTTATGTATTTAAACTATTCAAAGTGTTTCTAACACTTCGAAATTTATTCACATGGGGTTAATGGGCTCGGCCTTCGTACCCATGTCGACAAAATTTACAGTATCGACAGAACTGCATAGTAGCCGCCTTAAAAAGCCGCATTCTATGCAGATTCGTTCGTTTTGATTGATTGATTGTCTTTTGATAGATAAGAACCTCAAGACTCTTAATTGTAGTCGGAACCATAAACACTTAAACAAAGACCACGGCCAAGTATTTTGTAACAATGCTATGGTCTTCTTTGTGTGCTTTTATAGTATCTGCCATTCACGCACATTAACTACTTTTTAAGTCTTTTGTGAGAAAATGCTTTTGAGAGTTTTATGTATCTTTACCAGGTACGTTCAGCTCTCAGAAGGGCGGAGGGGGGGGTGGATCGG
>JASPKZ010001146.1:0-20376 GCA_030220185.1 Diploptera punctata
GGATATATGGCACGAATAGGAAATTAAAGAGGATCATGAAAACTCGTAGGAAAACAAGAGGGAAATCGCCCAGTAGGTAGGCCAAGAATGAGCTGAAAAAATAACATTAACCTTGATTTTGAGGGAAGTAAATTATTCAAAGGATGATTTGAAAACATTATAGCTCAAGATAGAGATGTATGGACATCTTATGTCTACGCGGCCATGAAATCAAGAGTTCGATAGTGCAGTGAGTTAGTTAATAATAATAATTCCATAGTAATTCTGTCCGAGGGCAGGTCTTTCACTGCAGTCATAGCATTTTCATGATATGCTTTGCAGCTTTACTAGGGAATTATAGGTGTGATAGCTTCCCGTTGCTTTCCACACTGGTGAAGGATGATGTTGATGGTAGGATGATTTTCAGGGACCGTTGGGCCCTAAGCTTCCTGACATTTGTCTTACAGGTGAGAAAAAAAAAAACCTCACCCAGGAGCCTGTCCCGACCGGGAATCGAACCCGCGTCCGCTGCGTGACAAGGCAGCACGCTTCCTCGAGATCACAGCGCTGGACTATAATAATAATAATAATAATAATAATAATAATAATAATAATAATAATAATAATAATAATAATAATAATAATAATAATAATAATAACAACAACACAGGACAACAAATTTTAAACTTTTTTTTTGCACTTGAATGAAAATAGGTGTTTATATATATATATATATATATATATATATATTCAATTCAAATCTGCAATCCAAAATTTTCTATCACGTACTATTTAGCAGGTAACGTGAATAAAATGTCCATACAAATCCAAAAAAAAATGACCGAACATATCTAACTTCAGTATTCTGGTAATTCCTTACGTTATTTTTTGTAAATGCAAAGATTATTAAGAAATAATTGTATAGATTAAATAACTTTCAGGAAGACTTAGTCACAAATTTTCAGATGTATCATGCAAAATAGTATAGAGATATCGAAAAAAAGTTTGATTTTACTCACATTCTAAAAAGATTTTCTGGAACACTTTTGCTTGTGGACAATATCAGCAATATCAGGAACATCCCTAATTAGCTGCCAACAATAGTCATCTGACATTCTGGGTGACCATTGTTCTCTGTATCTTCTTTCCATGACAGATATGTCTTGATGAAAACGTTCTCCATGTTCATCGCTGACGGCCCCCAGGTTAGGAGGAAAGAAATCCAGGTGGGTAGGAAATGTATATACAGTGACATATTGCACTCCAAATTTTGATATGTCTATAGGATGTTCTCAATAATTTCTTGGTAGTTATCGGTCCTTATATTTCCCAGAAAATTAGCACACACTGTCTTGAATCCCACCCATTGTGCTTTTTCTTACTGTCCTCTAGCACGTCATCAAACTTCTTGTCTTGCATCACTTGACGAATTTGTGGGTCAATAAAAATACCTTTCTTCAATTTACCTTCACTAATTCTAGGAATTTTTTCTTTGAAATACAGATAATGTTTACCATTTTTGTTTTAGCCTTCACAAAATGTTTCATTAATGTGAATGGGTGGCAGCAATATGTTTTATTTCTTAACTAATGGTTAGTGTTTAATACTCTTGTCCCCTGCTAGCAAAGCATCCCTTAGAGGCCACTCTTTTACTCCATGATGTTTTTGTTTAGCTCGATTGTCACACTCGCATAAAAACAACAACATTTGGCGTATCCGTTTGACTTTAAGATCTCCACATATTTTCCATTCATATTTTGTGTAGTTAACAGTTTTTAAAAGCAAATTCATATTTTCGTACGTTACTTTCATACGAATAGTATGAGCAATAGGTATAGGCACAGAATGGTAAACATTACAATTATGAAACAATATGGCCTTTAAACTTAACTTGAAAGAATCTATGAAAAGGCGCCATTCTTGTGGATTGCAAATTTTATCGCTCAATTGTTCCATTAGTCCATCAACATCATTACAATAGACAAGTTCATTCAAAGAGTGTTTACGTTTCCTAAAAGTTGTTATTTAAACAAATACCAGTTCCGTAACAGAGAGCCTAATAGTTTCGACTGAAGTTTGTTAAATTGAGATGAAATATATTTTAAATTACTGCTTTTGCACTCTGCTTCAACAATACAAGTGGGGAGGTTAAGAGACCGTAATATAATAAATTGTGTAAACATATAATCTGCTACACCATGCAATCGGTCATGCCATTTATAGGCTCATAAATTGAAACAGCCCACCCAATAGGCTGGATTTGTTTCTTTCCCAGTAATAAAGTAATAATGGTTTGTCCTTCTTCATGAACAAGGGTTCAATAGATTATGTATACAATAGCCCGCTACTTTGCGCTCGGTCGGGCCGCTAGTATAATCATAAGTCGGCGATTACTTCAAAACCGTAGGTGATAACGAAAGAGGGATTTCAGTTTAGAAATCAGGGCATAAAAATACTTTAGAAACATATAATTTTTTGTCAGGTGCAAATTTCAATGTTGTCCAGTGTAATAATTTACCGGGTTCTTCATTTATAACCTAACGAGTGTACGGCAACAGCCGGCTTTGCTCCTCACGTAAAGCATGTATACAAATCTTACCTTATAGAAGATGCTGGAAATGTCGTCCACCCTTGACTAAACAGGCATTATATCGAGAAAACACATTCTGATTCACTTGATTAAGTTGGGCCACTGTAATGTATCCGATTTCATTTCTATTATATATATATATATATATATTATTTTTTAGTTCTTCCAATGTATGAGGATTTGTCTCGTAAACTGTGTCTTTCAAGTTATCCCACAGGTAAAAATCACACACTGTTAGATCAGAGGAGCGAAAAGGGCCATACACCAGCACTAATCACTCTATCTTGAAACACTTCCCTAATTTTATTCATGGATTCCTCTGCTGTATGAGCAGTAGCAGAATACTGTTGAGGTTTTAGTTTTTTTTAGTTTTTAGGTTTTTGTTTAGTTTTATAAGGTTTTAGTTTTAATAATTTAGTTGCCCCTTTTGCAGAAGACTGAAATTTCAACCTGTTGTCCTAATTTTGGTATGGATTTTGTTGATTTACGATCAAATCTTGCGCCTATTTAGTCTAACTTTTCCTCTGTTAAAACTGTACGTTTACACTTTATTTTTGTTTAGCACAGAACCAGTGGTTTCGAATTTCTTCACAATCTCGTGAATTGTAAATATGGAAGGAGGCACTTCACCAGGGAATTTTGAATATACTCTGTGCGAACACGGCATAGCGATTCACAATGAAAATAACTTTTACACACAAAAATGCATTGCCTAGATTCAATGGCCTGTTCATATTACTGGACGATACAGTACTGCCGAGTGCCGCTGCTAGCAGATACGTTTGCTCAAAGACAGCCGGTAGTGAGGGAATCTAGCAAGAGTTCGGGAGAGGCGAAACGCCGTGTGCTCGTTAGGTTATAAATTAAGAACTCTGTATATATAAATGTAATGTATTTCCCACCATAATTCTGAAATCCATGGAATAAATTCAACCAAACTTGGTACACAATGACTTAAAACTTTGGAAACTATACTCCTAGGGAAGAGGGAAGGTAAAAAAACTCTCAAATTAGCAAAGATGAATAGCTGTCACTCTCGATTGGTTCCGTTTAACTCCAAATTCAGTCCCCACGACATTGGTGGGGAATTCATAACGTTCGGGGTCAGCTTTGGAAAAGGTAAAAAATATTCAATACTCTTCATTGGTCCTTCTCTCGTCGTCTTCTCAGCTTTTGTTCAACACTCTCATGATTAAAATTCTTAAAATGTCTTGCTAATCTTGCATGGATACTCTATAGGTACGAAACATGATATCGTACAGTAAGGGAAGAACATATGTTAGAAGGATTAAAAATACTATTCTAAGACAAATATTCGGTCCCATAAGTGATAAGAATGGACAACGAAGGATGCTTCATAAATAAGGAATTACATTTATATAATATTATCAGGGTTATAACCGTGGCAACCCAGCACCGAACCAAGGACTACATACAGAAGTGGTACACCAATCAACCTTTTTCTTCTTCAATATCCTTCTCATATCAATCTCCTAGACTAAATAACCCTGATAATTTTATGTAAATGTAATTCCTTATTTATGAAGCATCCTCCGTTGTCCATTCTTATCACTTATGGGTCTTCTTCTTCCTGCAAGGTTGATAGCTTAACATTTGTTTGGGTATCCTGTGAACTTCCATTCGATGAACATGTTGCATCCATCTTGACTTATAATCAGAAATTTTGTTTTCTAAAGGTTCCATGTGTAATTCTTCTAAGATGTCTCCATTTTTTTTTGTGATCTAGTAGTGTGTATCCTGCAATCCTCCGAAGGTATCTCATTTCAACAGATCTAAGTCTCTGTATATCCTTCTGTTTCAACGTCCATACTTCGCTACCATACAAAAGAGTTGGAAGAGCCAATGTTTTATACATTTTTAGTCTTGAATGTTTTTGTACTAACTTGACTTGAAGATGGACATTATTAACCCTACAATTCTTTTAAAAAGTTGATATTTTTGCATTTACATCCTTTTCTTCTTCATATGAGATATTGCATCCTAGATATGTAAATTATTCACCTGCTCCAAAATTTTATCGTCAAGTACAATTTTACTTCTGACAGGATCTACATCTTGAAATACCATAATTTTTGTTTTCTCTATAGATTCTAGAATTTCCCAGTATCAAAATATATTGACAACAATAACTTATGTTCAATTATTATGATATAAAAATACGAATTTTTATCCACATTCATATTAATGATAATTAAAAATAAACAATAAATTTAAAGAGAAATATATATTAAAATAAAATAATCCCTTATTATTATTATTATTATTATTATTATTATTATTAAAATGCGGTTAAACATCCGGCTTTAATATATAGCTCGAATGGGCAACAGTATAAATGCTTTCAAAAATTGTATTGGGAAATCCTTGGAAAACACAATTTAGGAAAGCTCATGTGTAGGCGAGAGGATAAAATTCGGATGTATTTTGGGACTTAATTTCGGAGAAATGAAAATAGATCAGCTTACAGAGGATAGGGACACTGCCTTGATGAATATGGTATTTAAGCTAAGGGTTCCGGTTCCACAAGCTATAGAGATAGATGTTAAAATGTTTCAATGAACACAATTTGTGATGTTGATTGCATCATCTATTAATGATGTATTACGCAATAGGGTCATGTTCTGTTCCCGATAGTATAGATTGTTTTTTTTTCAACCTGACAAATACCACGAATATTAGGTCATTATTCTCTCCAGAGATTATTCAGCTATATCAATCATCTAAAATAATCTCCTCTGTCTTAGAAGCACGACAGAAACTGGTATTGACAGGAAATTAAAATATCACAACATCTAATTTTTATAATAAATGCAATTGAAATATATACCAGAAAAAAAGGACATCAATCTCCATTACTTGGCCGAGTCCATGCTGCCGTTTCTGTTAATTCTTTAGTTTTTTCTTCAAAATTTTTTCTGACCGGAAAATTAATATTTTTAGATGTAAGCTAGAGAGCGGAAATTTTAGATACATGCGTTAGTAATTTTCATGTTGGTAGAGAATAGCCTTGTTCTATTTCTTGGACTATACTGACTCATCTGATGGCTCATTTTAACAGGGTCTAAAAAAATCACCTGGGCGGATTTACTTTATTTGAACAAGATATTTGAAGGTCCTAAGCGCTTAATACGGCAGAAAGTCATTTTCAGGAGGGTTATTTTGGCTAAGAGCCTATTCATCCTACACACATTCCTCTTCCCTCGTGAACCTGCCATAATAATTTTAACTTCGGTCTAAAGATGCCGGTAATAACAAGATTTCAATAAAGATCACGTAGTTGCAATGAATGTCACTAGATGTCAGAACAATTCACTAAAAACAATTGAGTATCAAAATCCGAAGAATCAGCTGTGTCCAAATGGTTTAGTGACAAATATTTATTTTTTTAATAATGACAATCGTTAGGGGGCGTCAGCACCGTCTAAGACATCTCACCATATCCTAATTATGCCAAAGAAGGAAATAAGGTTGTATGATATGTGCTATGTTGAAAATATGAGTGTCAAAATGCTAAACTTCTCAATTTGTCCTAACCTTTCGTCTCATTTATTTTATCACTAAAATCATGCTGTTGATATTTAATTATGATGATAAAATATTTTTCCATAAATACCTGCTCTTTTATACTTGCATTATATGGTATCTATGTATATATTTTTTTTTTTTAATTCAGTATGCCACTATTTTTTCACCTTTAAATATTCATTCAATATTTTTCGTGCATCCTTAATATACCACATATTACAACATTGTTATTCCTTAAAATTGTTCATAAAATAATTTCACCCCAAAATTAATTATAAAATACATTCCAAATGATTGAAGAGATTGTAACAACATAATGAAGTGACTGGAACAGTTTAACAATGGCCTAAATACGTGAATGCTTAATTATGAGATAATATTTTTATTCACTGGTTTGAACTGTATTAAAAAATAAATGTATATAACCAGAGAACACTCTGTGACATTCTCTACAGCACTTGGCAACCAGTGTGTCCAGCATCAGCACTTGTCATTCCTAGTGAATGGCATCTATTGTAGTTGCATGTTATAGTCAGTCTTTCTCTTTCTCTGCCCTTGCCTTCTCTCCCTTTCCCCATATTTAAGACTGAGTGGAGATGGACTCGTTAACTTAGAACAACAAGTGCTGATGGTAGGCTCACTTCCACCGAATGCCGTAGAGAATGTCACTGACTGCTCTGCATAATATTTAACTTCTGCTAAAGTATCTCATTTTGTAAAAACAAGCAAACTAAATATTCATACTATAATTAAATGCTTTCCGAATAATATCACAGCACGGTATTGTTTGAATTTTTTAGAGTCTTAAAAATGTAGTGAATTACTTTCAGATTTTTCAAGTATGGTAGAAAATTGATTGTAATTTTTGTATTAGGTGTAGTTTCTACATATTCACTTGGTATTTTAATACAGTATTTTTAACACAGCTGGTCCTATTTGTTTTATTTGTATGCCTTGTACTAGGCCTATCACATTTTTTGTATGCTTATAAATATTTCTAGAATTATTTTATCAAATATTTTGCTATATTTTTAAAACTTTTCTAGTAGCCATCACTTCACCCAGAATAACATCACAAAGTAATGGATACCAGTACCATGTGCAGTTATGCATTTATTACATTTTGTATTCTAATAAATGAAAAACATTTTACATATATTTTATAAGTGTTTCCCCTTTTATAAACTTTTAGATTAATTAACTGCATCAAGTAACCTCTGGATTGACGTAGGCAAAGCTTCTAGTGACTGATGACATTACTCTAGATAATCGCCATTCATTTACTTTTTAGGATAGTATTCCGTATACTATTTTAAAAAGTTTTTAGGTTAAATTATTAAAATCATATCTTTTTCTTCTTGATAGGCCTGTTGGCAGCAGACAAAGATCTTTTTTTTCATCTGGATGGTAATGAAATATGATTTTAGGGATTCTGCATAAAGTGCATACAATATAAATACTTTTTCCATTTATAGAATGTAGGATTTCACAGCCGGAAATCATGATACTAGAAGATTTCGGGCTATAAGAGTGTGATCCATAACTGGTGTTTCTCCCTCAGTATCTTAATGACAAGTTCTTTAGGTGATGTTCCCCGGTTGGAAGCTCGGCTATGTATTTTTACAAGCCTGAAAATATTCAGGACTTGTCCCTTGGATTTTTGATAATGGTGTATGTACCAGTAGCTCTTTAATTATATTTTCATTGTGTTTTGGGTAAATAACCTGTTGTAGCCTATAACTCACCTGTTACTCTCAATATTCTTACTGTTCATTGTTGTCACAATTGAGGTTAAATAATAATATAGTGCCTTTTATTCTATCTGTTTTTTTCTCAATTAGAATTGATTTTTAATAAAAAAATCTTGTTAAATTATTAATCATGAAGGCCTTTCAAAAACATATTTCATCCTCGGCATGCTAATTGGTACTAATGTTGGCAAATAATTTATACAATGGGTTCAGATCTGTGGGTGTGTTCTCATTTATAATGTTATATAGAAGGCAAGAAATATAAACATTATAAATGAGAACACACCCACAGACCTGAACCCATTGCATAAATTATTTACTGACATCAGTACCAATTAGCATGCCGAGGATAAAACATGTTTTTGAAAGGCCTTCATGTTCTATAATTTAATAAGGTTTTTTGATTAAAAATCAATTCTAATTTAGGAAGACGGATAGAAGAAAAGGTACTATATTATTATTTATAATATTTTACATGTTATTTTGTCTTCAGCTTTCTTTCTTGATGTCTAACAACAAAGTGCAAGTTGAGCCAAGGTTTCGTATATGTGAATTTTGATATTTTTCACATTAATTATTGCCATAGTCCTATTATATAAGAGAATTTTCTCTGGGATCTCTGCCTCACTGAAGAAGGATATTGTATCCCAATATATATATATATATATATATATATATATTTCTTGCACCCTGACTCCTCCAATCACTCTCTACTAATCAAGCCAATATTTCCTGTCATCCTCTTTTCCTTCCATCTTCACTCTTAGAGTTAAAAATAATTTTAGCCATTCTTTTATTACTCATCCTTTCAATGTGCCCGACCATCTTATTCTTAAGGCTTTAATAAATTCATAATATTCTCCTGTCCCAATTATTCATCAATTCCCTTACAAAATCTCCTTATATATATATACAGGGTCTACATTATATATTGTAACTGCACACTCTGCTATGAAGCCTGCATTAACCACATTGAATGCATGCATGGATTTCCTGCTTTATCTGTGTTAAAAATTTACTTCAGCTGAAGTGGACTAGTGGTTATGCTCCTTGTCTCTGGTCCTGAGAGTTGTGGGTTCAAAACCGGCTGAGGTCAATGGATTTTTTAGGACAGAAATCCAAGGAACAAGTCCTCCGGGAGGGACTTTAAGCCATGGGTCCCGAGTCTGAAGATTTTCAGGCTTGTAGAAGATCCTTAAGGCTGAATAAAGAGGCCTCTGACCAAAATTTGATTAGCACTCAAACCCTCGACCTTCCGGTTTGTAGTGCACTGCCTTAACCATTATGCTTACGGTGTGCCCCACAGTCTTTGTTGTTGTATAGAATATTCGTTAAAATCAATATGGCTGCCATGCCTTCATGCTATGTATGTAGTTAAATATCATAGAAAAATATTGAAATAATCGTTAAAAAAAATGTAAAACTCATTGTAAATGGTGGGAAATAATTTGAAAAATGAAACCCTAAGAATAAAATTTGACAGGAGTTTATGAAGGAATTAAAAAAGTCACGTAACAGGTTGTAAAGAATAGCTTTTTCTTTCTATGTATTTGTTCTAATAGAGTTGATATTTCAGTGACAAAACCCGGGCATGGGAACGAGACAGAAGAGAAAGACTCAATGCTTCATTCAACAATCTAAGTACTCTTTTGCCCAGTTATGATCCTGCAGGAAATCTAAGCAAAATTGAAATCTTACAAAAAGCAGCTAATTACATTCGTGAATTGCATAATGAGAAAAATGAGTTATTAGCAGGAACTATTGATCCATCTGCTGGTAAGTAAAAGAAATAAATTCAATAGTTCAACCTTATATTGGCAACTAGTACACTATCCATGTTAGAGTTGGATTGTATAATATTACACTATTTATTATAAAAACTAATTTGTAGGTGAAAAGATAATTTCTCTGTCAAGGATGGCATGATTAATTACAAGGAAATATATACTGTACATGTAACTTGATTCTGCATAATTAGGTTTTATACATAAATGTTTGTAATTGAAAAGTTAGATAATTAAACCTTATTTGTATGACTTTGAGAATACGGTTCTTAGAAACATTTTTGGATCAAAGAGAGATGAACAGACATGTGAATGGAGAAGACTACATAACACTGAGGTACATGATCTTTATAGGAAACAAGATATAATAAGAATAGTTAAGTCTCACAGACTGCAATGGGCAGGACACGTGGCACAAATGGGGATTACAAGAGGGGCATGAAAACTTCTTGTAGAAAAACCAGAGGGAAAAGTCCAGTTAGTAGACCAAGAATGAGGTGGGAGAATAACATTAACCTTGATTTGAGGAAATTAGCATATACAGGGGATGACTGGAAAACATTAGCTAAGGATAGGGATGTGCAGAGAGTTTATGTCCATATGGTCATGAACCTATGGATTGAATAGTGCCAGTGGGTTAGTTTATATGTAAATCATTTATCTGTAATTTGCAGTTATATGTACCAAATTTCATAAAATATACCTTAGTTGTATATAGCCAAGGAATATAAACATTATATTTTTAAAACGGGTATCAATACCAACATTTGGTGAGTTTGTTGAACATGAGATAACATAGGGCAAAAAGGGCTGGTAGCTGAACTCCAGTCACAAAGACAGTGTGCTAATATCTTGTCAGCAGAGTGTGCAGTTTAATTGAAAAGATGAAGACTTATAAAGACAGATACATTTATTTTTAACTTCTGTGGAAACAATCAGTTAAATAAGAGTATATGATAAAAATGTCTTGATAAGTGCAAATGTTTTGGACATGAAAAGCATTTCGTGGAAACAATTGTCAAATTAAAAGATCGTAATAAATAAATAAATAAATGTTGACATAATAAAAATATGCCAACAGCTGTGTTCTATAATGAGAATAAAACAGTGGTTCCTTCAGTTGATTTTGATCTGCCATGGAGAATAAAAAGAGGAAAAGTTTCTCACTACACTGAAAAGTAAAATTTATAAGAGAGGCAATAACGATCCAGATGGCGGCTTGACTCTTGATACATCTAAACTGAGCAAAGTTTAAGTGCAATTGATGTATGTAGGCATTGCATTAACACAAAAAGTTGTAATTAAAAAGAACTATATTAAATAAAGAACTGAATGTGTTTATAAATTTACAAAATGAGATGTATGCACTTAATTCAAGAATTTTTTTAATTCAATGCCCCAAGGATGTTGTTTCAATATTTTTGGTTTTTCTCTCCTGGCATTGACATAATTGTAACCCACATCTGAGGTTGGGGCACTAGGAAGGTGGAGTTACGTTACCCCGATGATATGATGGGTGATGTTGGTGATAGTGGTGTGTCAGGAAAGTCCTAATCCTAAACTTAATCGAAGGTGAATATGAATGATGATGATTGTGATGGATATATGATGTTCGGGGACCATTTGGGCCTTAAAGTCTCCTGACATTTATCTTACAGCTGAGGAAAAACCCCGAAAAAACCCTCACCCAGGAAACTTGTTCTGACCAGGGATTAAACTTGGACCTGCTATGTGACAAGGCAGCACGCTACCTCGAGATCACAGCAGTGGACGTTCAAGAAAAGTACAAGCCAAAATGTCTTATTTTTTTGAACCAGGTCCGAGTTCTCATGTGTTTATTCTTGTCCTCAGCATTATTCCAGATGATTTATAAAGTATACTATATACAGGGTGTAAATGAGTTATACCGCACAAATTTAACTGCTTACAGATGGGTATTATACAAGTAATTTGAGATAGATAACCAATAAATATTTAATTTTAGGAAGTTATATTTTGAGGTTATTTTAATTATATTATTTTTGGTCTGGACATCTTACCTCAATATTAATGTTGATTTGTTCTTGGACATGTTTCAAAACAATTCTCTGTTTTATCTTCAGCTTTCCCAGACTGGTTTTATTTATGTTGCATTATGTTGCACCACCTGGATGTCGATGTCAGCTCCATCCTGTGGTTGGCCAAAGAACCTCCAAACAAGGTCACCCTCCATCGGAATATCAAAATTCATAACTCTGTTTCTGTTCTTCTGAACATTAAATTCACCAAAGAAATAGAAGACAACAAACAAATACCTTTTTTGGATCTTAAATTGGTCAGAAACGAAGAAAAAAGAAAAATTGAATTCAGGATTCATAGGAAAGAAACTCATACGGAAAATTTTATAAAATCAACAGGGTTCAATCCAATTGGACATAAATTAGCAGCATTTAATAGTTTAAACTCATAGATTGGTAAACTTACCCTTAAACGAAGAAGATTTCAAACATGAGAAAAAACACATAATCAAAGTAGCAAGAGAAAATGGGTTTGATGAAAAAATGGTACATAAAAGGATAGAAAAGTATAAAAAACAAAAAATGATAAACAGAAGTAATCTTGAAAAAGAAGAACCACCTATGAAAAAATATAGGAAATTCACATATCACCCCTGGGTACATAATAAATTTCAAAATATATTTGAGAAGTTTAATATTAAATTAGCACCAAAAAATAACTACAGTTTAAATAAACTAATAAAAACCAACAAAAATGAAAAAACTGATAAAAATAAAAAGTCAGGAATATATCAAATTGAATGCATGGGTTGTGAAAAGATATATATAGGAAAAACAAAAGAAACCTAAAAATTAGAACCAAAGAACACATAAGAAATATTAAAAATGGAGAAATTGAAAAATCTGCAGTTGCTGCTCATGTTTGGTCTGAAAAACATAATATAAATTCAGACACTAAATTATTAAAACAGTTAGAAAATACAACGAGCTGACTATTTGGGAAAAAATTTATATTCAGAAGAACAGAAACAGAGTTATGAATTTTGATATTCCGATGGAGGGTGACCTTGTTTGGAGGTTCTTTGGCCAACCACAGGATGGAGCTGACATCGACATCCAGGTGGTGCAACATAATGCAACATAAATAAAACCAGTCTGGGAAAGCTGAAGATAAAACAGAGAATTGTTTTGAAACATGTCCAAGAACAAATCAACATTAATATTGAGGTAAGATGTCCAGACCAAAAATAATATAATTAAGATAACCAATGGTCGACGAGGGAAAATGGGGAATCAAAGTAATCGAAAATTTATACAGATAAATAAACAGGAGAGCAAAGTAGGAGAGAAAATTATACTAGAATACTTTAGATCTTAGATTTTATTCCGAGATCCTGTTTGCTAATAATTCATCAACGTTTATGAAATGTTGGGTTATCAAATTCCTTAAAATTTCGAACTTAGCAGATGATTGCATGCCACTGCACCTGCTGACAGTAGAATTGGTGCAATGAGAGTCTTGTCTTAGAGTGAAACAGGCAGAAACTGTGTAGTTGACATATGGCTTAATGGTTAAAGCGATGGATTTGAGATTCAAACATTGGTGGTTCAAGCCACGGCAGTGTACTTTTTTATTTATTTATTTTTACTCTTGCGTATGTATTCTGAAATTTGTTCAGTCTGGGCATGTGCAAAATACCTATTCCCTAATTGGTTATTATGTTAACGCCTGATTAGAAGTTACTTCAGTGTCCGTCGCATTACATGAAAGCATCATGGAACAGTTATGCTGAACTTATTGATATGCATCACATTTATGGTGCAGCACAAGTAGTGGAAGAGCAGCTACCAATGTATGCGGAGCGATATCAGAATGGACACAATCCTCACCGAACAACCTTCGAGTCTGGTGATAGGTGTTTGCGGGAGCATGGGATGTTGAAGGTAAACAAGATGCCGGTGAAAGATGTCGAATAAAATGTTCTTCATAGGGTGAAAGATGATCCTTCTTTTAGTACTCGTGCTATTGCACGTGTAATGGGCACGAACAATCTGAGTGTATGGGGAGTCCTGCACGAAGACCAGCTCTATCCCTTTCATCTGCAAAAAAGTACAAGCCTTACAGTCAGTGGACTTCACTCAACGGGTACAATTTTGTAATTGGGCTTTGCTGCAACCACCGCACTTCTTTTCATCGATGTTATTCACCAATGAGGCAGTATTTAATAGGGTTGGGCTAGTTCTGAATTCAAAGAACAGTCATGTGTGGGATTATGAAAATCCTCATGCCATATTTGAGAGGCGTCACCAGCAGAGATTCTCGGTGAATGTATGGTGGGCATAATTTCTGATCACATCATTTGCCCCTATCTTTTTCCCCAGAGATTAAATGTTGTCATTTATAAGACTTTTAAGAGTACGTCCTACATAGTTTGCTAGAAGAAGTTTCCTGTTCACATCAGGCTTAACATGTGCTTTCAGCACGATGGAGCTCCTCCCATTTTTTGCTGGAATATGCAAAATCATTTAGATGAAGTGTATCCTGGGCCGCTGGAAATAGAAAGGGGTCTTTAATTATAGTGTTGCCACCGTGCTCTCCAAATCTCTGTTCACTTGATTATTTTTGTGGAGAAACACCTGTAAGCACCCTTGTTGTACAGCTGAACTGTTAGTTGCACATAATTGCAGCATGTCATGTAATGCACGAGACACCTGATATCTTGAATGGGGTACAAGAATCCATTAGTCGCCAATGTCGTCTGAGTTGTGAGAATGGAGGTGGCCAATTTGAACAATTTCTCTAATGAGTTACTTTTTTTTTTTGGTTTACTTAAATGCATTGTTTCTTACTTCCCAACAACATTATGTATACCCTGTACCTCTTCATTTTATTACTTTGTGATCACTGCACTATAACTACATAAGTAGGCCTACTCTACAGTAAAATTGCACATTTTATTTGCAAAACCAATTATACTCTACAGTTCGTGCATTAGGGCCTATTATTAGAACCATTCAAACAATTCTCTGTGCAATACGTAAGTAGACGGTTTTATAACTCAAGTACTGCGCCGACATTCCAGTATCATATTCTGTAAAATAAAGAATAGATAATTGAACCAGAAGTAAATCTACGTATGTAACTGATTTACAACATACATAATAAAGGAAAAACGAATAAATAATAGTTTTAAAAACTTAAACCAACACGCTTTATTAGAAAACCGAACTAAAAAATGGAAAAATAATTTTAATTTCCAACATGCTTGGGATAAAATTAAAGTGGTCAACAAAAAAATCATCTCCAACACATATAGAATAAAACTAGAGTTATCAACAAAAAGAATATAATTTTACCACCAAAAGCATGGGGTGCTCTATATCAATTAGTATATTTGATAATAAACAGATATTGGTAAAAGTCTCTAAGAAGAAAATGTAAAAATCATAAAAAGCACCCCACACTGATGATAAAATTATATTCTTTTTGTTGATAACTCTAGTTTTATTCTATATGTGTTGGGGATGATTTTTTTGTTGAACACTTTAATTTTATCTGAAGCGTGTCACTTACTTACTTATTCACCCGTAGATTCATGGCCGCGCGGACGTAAGCTCTCCATAAATACCTATCTTGAGCTAATGCTTTCCAATCATTCCCTGTATAATCTACTTCCCTCAAATCATAGTTAATGTTGTTCTCCCACCTCATTCTTGGTCTACCAACTGGGTGTTTTCCCTCTGGTTTTCCTATGTGGCGAGTATTACCACGCTCTGATAACTATTAGACGTCACTGCTACCTTCCGGGATCGCTGGGTTATGATACTGCTGTACTTAGTAAAGGATTCCAAACATTCAACGAAGTTATTTACGACAAAACAGCCTGCCTCGGGCCCATAGAAGGCGGCTAACCATTCATCTTTCTGTTTCCACTTGAACATGCATATGAGTATAGCACTGATTATGATTTGCATGGATTGACCTAATTTCGTTATGGGATAGAGAACAATGGCTATTCTTTAAATAACAAGAATGGGCATAACATAAAATATTGGTTTTAATACAAAAATAAGTGTGGATTATTATAAAAAATAAAGTAATATAAATAACAGAACTATATCTTGGAACAATCAATCAAAGCCCCATAATAAACAAAACATAATAAGATAACGACGTTACCATTCAAAACAATCACACTCCAAACGTCTCTCTTAAGCAGAATCGAAAGTCCTTCTTCCATGCTGACTTAGATTAAATTAGTAATTAAATCCAACCATTTTTCGGTGTACAATCCACATGCTTATCTTCTGCATTACCAGGCTACTTCAAGCATACACCCTTCGCATGTTACACCCGAGTAGGATTCCAACACTGAATCCACTCGTAAAGAACCCAAACGCCACTTGTGAGGCACTATCGACTGTACTGTTCTAGTCCCACTGAGATTGCCGAGCATATATCAGGTTTCGCCAGGCGAAGGGATGTGGCGCTACCAAGATGCGCAATGGAAAGGGTAAGAAGGAAGGGGTAACCCCAGCCACACACGGAACATTGGCGAGCTTCACAAATGTTCGTAAGCGGGAAGGAGCACGTAAGATGATAAACTGAACGGCAAAATGCACTGATGGGTCGGTTCAATTAGCCTCCCGCTACACACCCTCCAGGGTAAAAAGAAAATTCCCATAGACTTCCAAATAAAGGCCAGAGAAGCGATCCCACGTTGGGAGGGGAAACATAGCACGATTGGATTCCCGCGGTTACTTCAAAGCAAATTTTCTATCGTCCCCAATATCACGATCACCACACCTGCTTTCCATGTAGACTATTCCAGCGCTGAAAAAATAGACTGCAATTTGTTCAGCCGCCATGAAGCACAACATTGCGGCGTTCCAGGTGAAGACTCGGGTGACGATAATCCTCGGATTGCCGGATCGCGCAATCCCAGTTCCACGCTTTCCAGGAATCCATAGTTCCAAAGCCACTATGTCGGTCAGCTGGGCACTCGGGGGGTCGGCCGGATCCTCCAAGCGCTCGACTGCCGAACACTCCAGGCATATAGACTGTAGAACTGCCAATGTTTAAGGAAAGGTAACTGAAACAAAGAACAGGCGCAAACAGGAAAGCAGAACCATAGATATGCTAATTTAACATGTTTCTTAATACATAGTAATTTAGCTTTAACATTCAGCTCTTTTTCATTTATAACAAAATGCTTGAATTACTGGATATCAGTAACATATTTTTAGCTGACTCACTGTTGTTTCATAACATGGCCACTTGACGTTTTCAACTCCAGAGTAATGGTGTTAGGAAAACGTTTTACCAACATACGGTTCAGACCATTTGAACATAGTTTTCCCATACGTTGCTCCCCACGATTCTAAGTGGATAAAAGGCTGTTAACGCACTCGATCGCCAACCTTTATAAGAGAAATCCTTCCATCCTGTATGATACTGTTAGCTACGTTCTCCTTTAGCGAGCTTAAGGTTCTTGAATGCTTCCTGCCCATTTCTGAATTTATTCGGCTTGTTTCAAATCACTTAAATCGGCTCCGTGATGTGCCAATTTAACTCTAAGGGATGCATAATACGTCTACCCAAAAACAATTCGGCAGGGGTGTTTTGTCGACTCATGGACCGCATCATTACAACCAAAGCAAACAACGGCAAATGTTGATCCCAACCATTTTGCTTGACATATGAAAAATGTAAGCCCTGCTTTCAACGAAGCGGAAAAACCTCTCACAAAGGTTAGGTTTTGGATAATGGGGAGAAGTAGTAATGCGACGAACACCCCAATCGAAACACATATTCTTAAACATACGAGAGTAAAGGCCTTAGCATTATCCGAAACAATGGATTCAGGCACACCAAAGCTCGGAAAAAAGTTTCTAGTGAAGAATTCTACAACTGCATTAGATTTCAAGGGATCTCACAGGGATGAAGCACCACGTATTTAGAGAACCCGTCGACAACTGCTAGAACCCCCAACATACCTCGATTAGAGCGAAACTAAGGGACCAAAGAAATCAATAAAGAGTCTTTGCATGGGAGCTGTGGAGGGCTCCGCCGAATGAAGACCAACTTAGTATTAGGGGCAGGCTTAGCTCGCTGACAATCAACGCAATTCAAAATGTATTTACGCACATCCTCACCCATATGAGGCCAATAATATTGTCTATTGAGCTTTTCCATAGTCTTGGCAATGCCCAAATGCATGCCCAAAGGAGAATCGTGATAATACTTGAGCAAAACAGGCCGCAGTACTACGGGAACCAACACACGATTCTTCGGACCTTTTGAGGATTGTACACTAATAGACCTCTATGTAAAGAGAAATCTGGACTATTAGTGCCAGCTCTAACTTGAGCATACAAGTCTCTTACAATCATTCTCTTCTTGTTGATGCAATTTAAGATCTTTAAAATGATGCAGGAAAGTTCGATAGAAGATTGACTTGAGGGTGCTCCGGAACTTCATCTTCAGGGAACAGTCGCGATAAACCATCAGCTACCGCATTATCAGATCCTCTAACATGAACTACTTCAAAATTGAAAGCAGAAAGACGCCACAACCCACCTACCGATTCTACCCAGGGTACCATGTTCTTACATAACCAAGAAACTGCTTGATTATCTGAGTGAACCACAAAACGGTTATGTTCCAAAAAGGTACGGAACTTCTCACAACCGAAAACAATAGCTAAAATCTCTCTTTCGTAAATGCTGTATTTTATTTCGGCTTCATTTAAAGTGCGACTAGCATATCCCACAGGCGCTAAATTGCCTTCAATTTCCTGATTAAAGAACGCACCTAACGCCCTATCACTGGCGTCACATGAAGAATAAACTTCTTATTGAAATCGGGAACCTGTAAAGTGGGAGCCTCGCAAAGAGCTAATTTAAGACTTTGAAAAGAAGCTTCGCATTCTTGACTCCATAAGAATTAGTTTTCTTTTTTCTTCAAGTTATTCAAAGGAAGGGCAACCTTGAGAGAAGTTAGGAATAAATCTGGCATAAAAGCCCACCATTCCCATGAAACTTCTAACGCCTTTCAAATTCTTAGGTGTGAGGAAGATTTTTGATGGCTTCAACTCTCTCCGGGTTCACCTGGATACCTTCGGCTGACAGCAAATGACCCAAAAACTTTATCTTAGAACATCCCAGAGTGATTTTTTCCGGATTGACAGTAATCCTTTATTGTTCAACCTCTCAAAGACTTCTCTCAAATGAGAGATGTTGCTGCATATCAGAAGAATACACAATGAGATCATCACAGTATTGAAAAACAAACTTGTATTTCAAATCTCCAAACAATTTGTCTAATTCACGACTCAATACTTGACTACCCACACTCAAAACCATAGGCAACATATTAAACTCGTAAAGACCATTGGGAGTGACAAAAGCCGTGTACTTTCTACTGGATGGAGTTAATGGTATTTGGAAAAAGGCGGAATGCAAATCAATTACGGAGAACACTTTGGCTCCATGAAATATTTGGAAAGCTGCTTCCAAAGTGGGCAATGGGAAACAATCAAACACCACTTTATTATAAGCTTCCTATAATCGATGACCAACCTATGGCCTCACTAGTTTTGGAACAAGAAAAGCTGGGCTCGCATAAACTAGAACGACTTGGCCTAATAACACCTTGTTGCATAAGCTTATGAATTTCGCTTTGTAATAATTGCAACTTAGGTGGAGAAAAATTGAAAGGGTGGAGACCGCACAGGGACATTATCCAACAATTCCAGTTCACAAAAACTGTTTTTTGCTCTCCCTAATCGATCACTAAATAATCCAGGAATTCTTTCACCAATTTAGATAATTCCTTTTCCTCCTCAAGATTATTGAGAGACATAACACAACATTGTTTCGAAGGATTCTTACCATATGCATGCCCATACATACAAGGATGTACGTTAAACGGCAGCGAAACGTCTCGAGCAAATCTGAAATTCAGACTCCATTCTGAAAATCAATCCTCATGCCGGATTTTCGACATAAAGTCATAACCTAGAATAATGGGAACAGGTAACTCTTGGGCCACATAAAACAACTGGTCCCATGAAAACTTATTTATCTTTAAGTGCTAAACGAACCATTTTATCTACAGAGAAAACTTGATTGTTGACTGATTTACACTTCAAAGAAGTCTTCTTCAAAAATTTCTTAGGTAAAGCAGAGATAAAGTCTTCTCGCACAAGAGAAATAGAAGCACCACTATCCAACAAACCGTCTATTTTCTGGTGGAAAACTTTCAGTCGGTAAATGAGGCAAATTTGCCGCAAAAAGATGACGGTCTATTTTTCCTTGAAGGAAATACTCTATAGAAGTTTGAATTCTTTTCTTATACTTTCTCGAGGAAAAAGTCCCAACATTAACCTGAGGAATGGTTTAATCTTTGGACCGACATTCTCTAGACAGATGCCCATACCGCTGACATTTCCAACACTGTAGATTCTTTTTTGAATGCCCAGAAGGACGATTCGCCGAAGTATTAGATTTATTTAAATTGTCAGACTTTACTTCTTTCACTAAAGTCCCTCTGTTTTTCGCAATTTCGAAATCCGCCACTTTTCTGGCTAAGAGACACATTTCGGCTACATTCTGAGGTCTTGTAGAAAATACAAATGCTGTATAGTAGCGGGGACATATTTTGCAGAATAAGATCAATAACTTCTCTTCCGAAAATGAAGGATTCAACACAAGTGAAGCTCCTTGCA